>CAUYQU010019730.1:0-97341 GCA_963574635.1 Cheracebus regulus
TCTGTTCCATTGGTCTATATCTCTGTTTTGGTACCAGTACCATGCTGTTTTGATTACTGTAGCCTTGTAGTATAGTTTGAAGTCCGGTAGTGTGATGCCTCCTGCTTTGTTTTTTTTGCTTAGAATTGACTTGGCTATGCGGGCAGGAGTTTCTTTTTGTAGATTTCTTGGGACTTTCTATGTAGACAATCCTGTTACCTGCTAAAAAGAACAATTTTCGTCTTCCTTTGCAATCTGTATTTCTTTCATTCCCTTTTCTGTCTGGACTGCACTGGCTAAACCTTCCAGCACTGTGTCGAGTAAGAGGGGTGACAGCAGACATCCTTGCCTTGTTCTATAATCTTAGGGGGCCAGCATATAGTCTTTCACCATTAAGCATAGTGTTAGCACTAGACTTTGTGTTGATGCATTTGTAATCTAGGCTATTGTAAATGAGATCATGTTCTTGATTTGATTCTCAGCTTGAATGTTATTGGTGTATAAAAATGCTACTGATTTTTAGATATCGATTTTGTATTCCAAAACTTTACTGAAATTGTTTATCAATTCTAGGAGGCTTTTGCTGGAGTATTTAGGGTTTTTAAGTATAGAAACATATCATCTGCAAAGAGAGAGAATTTGACTTCTTTTTTTTCCTATTTGTATACCTTTTATTTTTTTCTCTTGTCTGACAGCTTTGGCTACCACTTCCAGTACTATGTTGGATCGGAGTGGTGAGAGTGAGCAACCTTATCTTGTTCCAGTTCTCAAGGGGAAATGCTTCTAGTTTTTTGGTTATTCAGTGCGATGTTAGCTGTGAGTTTGTCATAGACGGCTCTTGTTATTTTGAGGGGTGTTCGTTTGATACCTAGTTTTTTGAGGGTTTTTATCATGAACAGATGTTGGATTTTGTTGAAAGCTTTTTCTGTGTCTATTGGGATGATCATATGGTTTTTATTTCTAATTCGGTTTATGTGATGAATCAGATTTATTGATTTGTGTGTGTTGAACCAACCTTGCCTCCCAGGAATAAAGCCTAATTAGTCATGGTGAATTAACTTTTTGATGTGCTGTTGGATTCAGTTTGCTAATATTTTGTTGAGAATTTTTGTGTGTATGTTCACCAGGGATATTGGCCTGCAGTTTTCTTTGTTGTTGCTGTGTCTTTACCAGGTTTTGATAACAGAGTTTTGCTAGCTTTGTAGAATGAATTAGAAAGAAGTCCCTCCTCCTCTATTTTTGGGAATAGTTTCAGGAGAATTTGTTCTAGCTCTTCTTTGTACATTTGGTAGAATTCAGCTGTGAATCTATCTGGTCTAGGGCTTTTTTGTTTGATAGGTTTTAAAATTATGGATTCAATTTTGGAACTTGATATTGGTCTTTTCAGGGTTTCAACTTCTTCCTGTTCAATCTTAAGAGATTTTGTGTTCTCAGGATTTTATCTATTTTTTTTCTAGATTTTATGCTTTGTATGCCCAGAGATGTTCATAATGGTCTCTGAGGATCTTTTGCATTTCTGTGGGGTTGACTGTACTGTCACCTTTGTTATTTCTGATTGTGCCTATTTGAATCTTCTCTCTTTTTTCTTGTTAACCTAGCTTGTGGTGTATCCATCTTGTTTATCCTTTCAAATAACCAACTTTTGGTTTAGTTGATTCTTTGTATGGATATTTCAATCTCAATTTCATTCAGTTCTTCTCTGATTCTAGTTATTTATTTTCTTCTGCTAGCTTTGGGGCTAGTTCATTCTTATTTTTCTAGTTCCACTAGGTGTCATGGTAGATTATTAATTTGAGATCTTTTTAAATTTTTGAGGTATACATTTAGCACTGCAAATGTTCCTCTTAACACTTCTTTTGCTGCATCCCAGAGATTTTAGTATGTTGTGTCTCTGTTTTTATTTCAAAGACTTTTTAAATTTTTGCCTTAATTTCATTGTTTACCCAAAAGTCATTCAGGATAAAATTGTTTACTTTCCATGCAATTGTGTGGTTTTGAGAAGTCTTCTTGGTATTGGTTTCTATTTTTATTCTACTGTGGTCTGAGAGTATGGTTGGTATAATTTTGATTTTTTTGAATTTATCAAGACTTCCTTTATGGCCAAGAATATGGTTGATCTTGCAGTATGTTTGGTATGCGATGAAAAGAATGTATGTTTTGTGGTTGATGAGTGGAGTATTCTGTAGATGTCTATTAGGTCCAATTGGTCAAGTGTTGTGTTTAGTCCTGAATTTCTTTGTTAGTTTTCTGCCTCTATGATCTGTCTAATGCTGCTAGTGCAGTGTTGAAGTCCCTGGCTATTATTGTGTGGCTGTCTAGAAGTACTTGTTTTATGAATCCCATTGAATTGAAACCTTTATCATTATGTAATACCCTTCTTTGT
Source organism: Cheracebus regulus (assembly GCA_963574635.1). Lineage (NCBI taxonomy): Eukaryota > Metazoa > Chordata > Mammalia > Primates > Pitheciidae > Cheracebus > Cheracebus regulus. Next base: position 2,363 of record CAUYQU010019730.1, read on the forward strand.
TCTTTTTTACTGTTGTTGGCTTGAGGTCTGCTTTATCTGATCTAATAGTGATCCCTAATCTTTTTTGTTTTCTATTTGCTTGGTGGATCTTTCTCTAACCCTTTACTTTGATCCTATGGGTGTTGTTACATGTGAGATAAGTCTCCTGAAGATGGCAGGCAGATGGGTCTTGTTTTTTTATTCAACTTTCCACTCTGTGCTTTTGAGTGGGGTGTTTAGACCATTTACATTCAATATTAATATTAATATGTGAGATTGTCATCATGTGAAGTTCTTAGCTGGTTTCTTTGCAGTTTCTATCGTGTGGTTACTTGGTAGGATCTGTAGGCTATGTACTTCAGTGTGCTTTTGTGGTAGCCAGTATCATTCTCTTGCCTCTATGTTTAGATCTCCTTTAAGGATCTCCTGTAAGGTTGGTTTAGTGGTAATGAATTCTCTTAGCACTTGCTTGTTGAGAAAATATTTTATTTATTTTAGCTTAGTTTGGTGGGATATGAAATTCTTGGTTGGACTTTCTTTTCTTTAAGAATCCTGAAAATAGGTCCTTAGTCTCTTCTGGCTTGTGAGGTTTCTGCTGAAAAGTCCACTGTTAGCTTGATGGTGTTCTCATTGTATATGATTTGACTTTTTTCTGTAGCTATCTTTAAGATTTTTTCTTTAATGTTGACCTTGGACAGTCTCATGACTCTATGCCTTTGTGATATTTGTTTTGTACAGTTTCTCACGGGTGTTCTCTGGATTTCTTGTATCAGCATGTCGACAACTGTAACAAAAATAGGGAAATTTTCTTGAATGATTCCCTCACATGTTTTCCAGATTGTTTACTTTTTATCCTCCCTCAGGAATGCCAATAATTTATAGGTTTGGTCTATTTGCATAATCTCATAGTTCTTGAAGATGTTGTTCATTTTTAAAAATTCTCTTTTCTTTATTTTTGTATGACTGAATTAGTTCAAAAGACTGGTCTTCAAGCTCTGAAATTCCTTCTTCTGCTTGGTCCAGTCTATTGATAAAGCTTTCAACTGTATTTTAAAATTCTTAAGTGAGTTTTCAATTCCAGAAGGTCTGATTGATTTCTCTGGAAGATGTTATTTCTTCTTTCGTTTCTTGGATTGCTTTGGAAGTTTCTTTGTGTTGATTTTCAACCTTATCTTAGATCTCATTCAGCTTCCTTGCAATCCATGTTTAAATTCTTTATCTGTCATTTTTGAGTTTCCATTTTGGTTAGAGATCATTGCTGGAGGGCCAGTGCAATTCTTTGGAGGTATAACTATATTCAGATTTTTCATGGTGCCATAATTTTTGTGCTGGTTCCATCTCATGTGGAGATGCTAGCACTTTTAATTTTATTTTCATGCAGGATTTTTTCTTTTTCCTTCTTTTCCTGTAGTATTATTATTATTTTTCTTTCCTGTTCTCTTTAACCCCTCCCTAGGGGGTGCAACTGTAGGAAATGCTGGACAGGCTCTTTTGGCTGTACTTCTATACCCCTACGCACTTCTTTCAGAAGATTTTATATTGGGCTGTGCAGTTTGATCTACAATCCAGTAGATGGCACTTATAGGTAAGAGCCAGCAGCAGCCGCTGTGGCTGGGTCTATACTTGATCCTTCTTTACTGGCAGAAGCTCACCGTTGCCTCAGGCAGTGGGCTGATTCTGGATTGCACAGTGGTCTGAGCTCCCTGCTCAGCCCTCCAGGGTGGAATGGGGACCACAGTGGGCAGGGCAGGTCTGCCTACGGGTCCACCAATGGCAGGCACAAGCATCCTTTTACTTTCAATCTGCCTATATCATTGTATTTGAAGTGAGGTTCTTATAAACAGTGTATATTTGGCTCATGCTTTAATTAAAAGCCAATCTCTTCCTTTTAAGTGATTTATTTAGAGCATTTGTATTTAATAAAATTGTTGATACTTCAGGCCTTAAGTTGCCATCTTCTTTTTTTTTTTTCTTTATGAGATGGAGTCTTGCTGTGTTGCCCAGGCTGGAGTGCAGTGGCGTGATCTCAGCTCACTGCAACCTCCGCATCCTGGGTTCAAGCGATTCTCCTGCCTTCGCCTCCTGAGTAGCTGAGATTATAGGTGTGCCCCACCATACATGGCTAATTTTTGTATTTTTAGTAAAGACAGAGTTTCACCATGTTGGTCACATTGGTCTTGAACGCCTGACCTCAAGTGATTCACCTGCCTTGGCCCCCAAAGTGCTTGGATTACAGACGTGAGCCACCGAGCCTGACCGCCATCTTCTTTTTAATTTTCTGCTGTTTCTCTCTGTTCTGTTTTCTGTTATTCCTACCTTCCTGTAAATTTCTTGAATATTTTTGTTTTACAATTCCACTTTATGTTTTGCCCTATTTAGTTTATCTCTTGGTATAGGTTTTCTACTTATTACACATAACACAGTCTGTCTGTGTCAGCATTTTACCAGCTCTGTGAAAAGTGGGGAAAAAAAGGTGACCTCCTTTATGTCACCTCACCCTCCTCATTTATAATTTAATTATCATAAATTTTAATATTAATATGTTAATGTAATTTTCTTAAATATTTCCTCTATGTGTATTTACGTCTTTGTATTTACATCAGTTAGGGTTATAATTTTTGCTTCAACTATCAAACATAATTTAGAATATTCAAGAGGAGAAGGCAAATGTATTTATCTATATTTTTACTATTTTCATTGTTCTTTCTTTCTTCCTAATGATGGAGAACATGTCTCAGAGCAGTCTGAGGAATGTGAGATATGATTTTTTTTAAGACAGATGGCTTTGCTCCGTCACCCGTGCTGTAGTGGAGCACAGTGGCGTGAACATAACTCAGTGCAGACTTGAACTCCTGGGCTCAGGTGGTCCTCCAGCGTCAGCCTCCTGAATAACCAGGGCTATAGGTATGCACCGTCATGTCAACTAATTTTTACATCTTTCTTTCTCTTTTTCTTTCCTTCTTTCTTTCTTCTTTCTTTCTTTTTTCCTTCCTTCCTTCCTTTCTTTCTTTTTCTTCTCTCTGTCTCTATTTCTTTTTTTTTGTAGAGACAGGATCTTGGTCTTACTATGTTGCCCAGGGTGGTCTTGAACTCCTGGCCTCAAGTGAGCCTCCCACCTCAGCCTCCCAAAGTGCTGGGATTATAGGCATGAGACACCATGCCTGGCCTGATACGGAAAATGTCTCAGACCCAGAGAGACAAGAACATGAGACTCCGGTTATATCCTCTGCAGCCATACCTGGGAGCATTTTTTTAAAGACATTTTGATTTTTTTTTTTTCCTTTCTTATAGTTTCCAGACAAACTGATAAGTTACCTAAAATGTTACTACAAGTTGCACAATGGAACCCTCATCCATAATCTTCATGTTCCTGGAATTTGTGATACAAAGAAAAATGTATAGCCAACCAGTAACTTTTGTTATTTTAAGGAACCAAAGTAAATTCTTGGTAAATAACGGAAGGACTGCACTTCTTTCTCCTTTAACAAACACTTGTAGCTACTGCTAATTGGAGCATGTATCAGGGCAACTTGGATGTGTCTCCTGGGCTTCAGGCCTCGGCCTTGGCCCAGCTAAAGTCTCTTACTTATATTAAGTATGCCTCCATTTCTTCCTTCAGGTTGACACGATCCAAGATTCCCTCATTGGTTCTTACCTGTTTAGAAAACTTCCCTCAGCCGTTATTTTAGAGGAGGTCTGCTGGCAAGAAATTCTCTTACTGTTCTTTCCTCTGGAAACGTCCTCATATCCCTTTCATTCACCTTTATGTTTTCTCTGGCTGAACAATCCTGGGTTGGCGGTTCTTTTCTCTGAGCACTTGAAAAATGTTGTTACTTCCTTTTGGCTCCCTGGTTTCTGATGAGAAATTCCGTATCATTCAAATTGTTTTCCTTTACAGGTAAATGTCATTTCTCTCACTGCTTTCAGTACGTTTTCTTTGTCTTTAGTTTTCAAAACTTTAGTTATAGCATGTTTTGGTATGGATTTCTTTGAGTTTACCCTATTTGGAGTTCCCTCAACATTTGAATTTATAGATTTATGTCTTTTGCCAAATTTAGAAAATATTTATCCCTACTTCTTTTAAATCATGCCCTCTTTCTCCTGTCTCTGAGTCTCCAGTAATATAAATTGTGATCCTACAGGTCTCTGGGGCTCTGTTTATTTTTTTCTGCAGTTCAGACTAGGTAATTTCTATTGTTTTATTTCCCTGTTCACTTGCTTTTTCTCTGTCCCCTCCATTCTTCTGTTGAGTCCATCTACTGAGTTTTAAAAACATTTTTGTTATTGCGTATCTCAGTTCTAAAATTTTCATTCAGTTATTCTTAATACCTTCTAATTATTTGCTGGAACTTTCTATTTTTCTAGTATAGTTCAAGTGTGTTTGCATTTCTTATTGAAGTGTTTTTATTAATTTTATTTTATTTGTTTATTTTTAGACAGCATCTTGCCCTGTCAGCCAGGCTGGTGTGCAGTGCTGTGATCTCGGCTCACTGCAATCTCCGCCTCCCAAGTTCAGTGATTCTCCCGTCTCCGCCTCTCAAGTAGCTGGGACCCCAGGTGCGTGCCACCACGCCCAGCTAACTTTTGTATTTTTAGTAGATGGGGTTTCACGATGTTGGCCAGGCTGGTCTTGAACTCCTGACCTCAAGTGATCCGCCCGCCTCGGCCTCCCAGAGTGCCAGGATTACAGGTGTGAGCCACCGCGCCCGGCCTGAAGTGTTTTTATGATGGTTGATCTAAAATTCATCACGTAATACTTAATCTCTCTGTCAGTGTTAGCATCCTTGTTGTTTCACTCTCTTATCAACATGTGACGTTGTCAGATTTTTATTAAAGCCATTTTGCTAGGTGTACAGTAATATTACATTGTGATTTTAATTTGTATTTTCCTTATGACTAATTATGTCTTAAACTATTTTTATAATGGGTCATTTGTTTTCTTATTATTGAACCTTCATTCATTTTTAAAAGCTTTCTAATACCTGGAGCACTCCTTACCATGCACATAAGGCCCTGGATAATATAACCCCTGCCTATCTTTTCAGCTTCATATTTCACTTAAGTACTGTCTATATGGCTTGATAGTCTACTGAAAAAAAAATATAACATCATAAGAGACCTCCTTCCTATTCTCACTCCAAAATCCGTAATTCCTCCTGCACTTTCTGCTCTTTATCCCATCCAGGTAAAACTGGAGAAGGCCTCTCCTACTAACAAAAGTCAAACCTTCACGGGAGGTTAGGCCATTCCCTGTCCCGGGATTATTGTCTAGAACTTCTTTCTTTTCCTTTCTGTTGTGCGCTGTTGATCTTTCACTAGTAGTTGATCACCCTTACTAGTAACTAATCTGCTGTATTACCTCCCATTATAAAGAAATAAGAGAGCTGTCTTGTTCCCTAATCACCCTCTGGCTATCATCCCCTTGCTCTGACTCTTTTCATAGTGAAACCTCAGAAAACGTTGTCTATAAATGCTGATCCCACTTCTTCCCATCTTTTCCTGCTTTTTGATCTGGCTTTGGTCCCCACTACCAGTGATCTCCTTGTGGCCAAATAGAAGGATAATTCTCTTGATTGAAACCGTCTATTCTCTTAGCTTTGGTGACGCCACATTCTCTGAAGTTTTCTCCTGTTTCATTAGCTGCTTCTCAGTTTTCTGTACACTTTCTTTTTCTCTAGCCAACTTCTAGTTATGGGCATTTCTCAAGGTGCAGTCACAGTTGGTCTTTTCTCCTTCCACTCTCTCCCTAAGCTTTTCAAGCAGTCTCACGGCACTAAATGCCATCTATATGCTAATCAGTCCTAAATTTATGTTTCTAGACCAAACCTATCCTCTGAATCCCAGACCGAAATATTCAACTGACTATAACATCACTACTGAGATTCTCCTATGCTCCTCCAGTATAAACATGTCCAAACTGAATCGCTGGTGTCCAGCTTTTCCTGTGATCTGTCCATCCAGCAGTCTTCTGCACGTCATGCCCTTTCATCAGTTGCTCACACTATAGACCGGAATGGTGGTCCTTTCGTTCCTTACGTCTAGTCCAGTACGGGCTTTGTCAGTTCCACCTACCACACATATCCCAGAGCAAACCACCATCATCCAACTTATCATCTGCACAGGTCTGGGCCACTCCGATAGCCACTGTGCAAATTCATCTAGCTATTCCCCACCAAGCTCATCACACAGCCAGAGTGACCCTCTTAAAGCACATAGAATCATGCCAGCTTCTCCACTGTGTTGTGTTGCTCATCCACATGGATTATCCCTGTGTGGTTCCTGTGTGTGTGTTCCCTCCATGTGGCTCATGCACATGTAGTCTCTGCGTGTGTGTCCCCTCCAGATAAATCATCCACGTGTGGTCTCTGTGTGTGCGTGTGTGTGTGTCTCCTACAGGTAGTTAATCCATGTGTGGTTTCTGTGTGCATGAGTGTGTCTCCCCTGCTGGTAATTAATCCAAGTGTGGTTTCTGTGTGTGCGTGTGTGTGTCTCCCCTGCAGGTAATTAATCCACGTGTGGTTTCTGTGTGTGTGTGTGTGTGTGTCTCCCCTGCAGGTAGTTAATCCACGTGTGGTTTCTGTGTGTGCATGTGTGTGCCTCCCCTGCAGGTAATTAATCCACGTGTGGTTTCTATGTGCACATGTGTGTGTGTCTCCCCTGCAGGTAGTTAATCCACGTGTGGTCTCTGTGTGCGTGTCCCCCAGCCGCCTCTCCTCCCTCATTTCATCTCCTCTCCCACTGACCACCGTCCTCCAGCTCCCCTGACCTCAGTATTTTCCCTTAAACCTATGGAGTCATTTTCTCTCAGTGGCTTCGGCCAGTTTGGTGTCTCAGCCTTGCATGGTGATTCCTGCACGGCTCTTCGTTTTCACTTGTCGGCACTTGGACCTCCTGAGAGCAACCTTCCCAGTCATCCTTTTCTGAAGGAACAGGCTGCATACTCCATTGTTCACTGCGGCCTAGCCTGCTGGTCTCCTGTATGACACTTACCCCAATTTGCATTTTATTAGGTTTTTAGTTCCTTGATTTCTCTCTCAGTCAGTAGATGATGAGTTCCATGTGGGAAGAAACTGTGTGTTCTATCTAAGTGGATTCCAGCATGTACATCGTATCAAGTGTATAACAGACATTCAGTAAATAATCTTAACAGATGATTTGTGGCTCTCACGCTCCAGTTCCTTCACCGTCTCGCACATCTAAACTTTTATGTCGTGAAGGTGTTCTCTTGCATAACTGGTCCCACCCACTTCAGGACTTTTTAGAATGAAAGGTATTGAGGAGGTCTAAATGATCGTTGCCTTCACAGCTCACACACGGATTTCTCTTGGTGCGGATGTGAAGTGCCCACAGCCCCAACTGCACCTGCAGGACAATGACAGCCACGCTCGCTCGCATCGGGAAGCAGTGACCAGGCAGCGCCTGTCCCCACAGAGGCCGCCCAGCTCCAAATGGTCACACATTGCAAGTATTTTAGTCATGGTATAAGAGATTCTTAGAGCTAAGAAAACCTTTTTGCCACCTTTCATTCAAATTAAAACTTTAGATCTGAACTCAAATTTTGTCTTGTCAGGCTTAGTTTCAAGAGAAAATGACTGAGCTAAAAGTCTTCCATGCTTCCCATGATGTTAATGTATATGTAAAATTTACGTAATGAATGCATGAATCCAGAAATATTCTGAAATCTGAGTCCGGGTGGCAAAATTTTGGCAACAGTTTGAGACGGTCAAATTTGTGAAAGTATGTGGCTTTGGTAAAGTGTTGAACTAGAAATTTAAAGATTCTATCATTGATGTAAACCCCAAAGTACAAGTGACAGAGCCCACAGTCTTCTAGAACGCGTTAGCCAATCAAATGTAGACATGCGTTTGCACTGGTTTAAGAAACTTTTAAAGTTGTATTTTATTTTAGATTGAGGGGTACATGTGCGCGTTTGCCGCATGGGTGTGTTGCTTGCTGGCGGGACTGGGCCTCTAACGTACCCATTGCCCAAATGCTGAACGCTGTAACTGACAGGTACCTTTTCAGTGCTCGCTGCCCTCCCGCCCCTCCCTTTTGGAGTCCCGAGTGTCTGTTATGTCCATCTCTACGTCCATGTGCACCCGTTGTTTAGTCCATTGGTAAGCGGGAAGGAGCAGTGTTGGATGTTCAGCCTCCAGCTGCGTCCATGTCGCTGCACGGGACAGGATTTCATTCTTTGTTATGGCCGTGGATTAAGACTGATAGAGACAGAACACCCATCTGTAACTGGCACTTGCGTATGAATAGTCAATGATCTGTTGAGGGCTTTTGGGAGAGCAGGAATGACAGGGAAGGGCCCCCGGGAGAGGGTGCCAGACAGGAATGCAGAGCCCAGAAAGGAGTGCGTGTGGCTCAGGCAGCCTGAGCGCGCAGTGAGGGAAGGGCCTGCAGAGGCTGCTCCTTCTGGGCCTTGGGAGCATGTGCCGGGTGATGGCCTTCTATCTCAAGACCACGGGACCGTCAGAGAAGGGAGCCACACAGCAGCTGTTATCCTGGTGGCTGCAGGCAGTGGTCCAGGGTCGAGCTGGCCAGAGTGACAATGGCACGGAGGCTGCTGTGGTGTCCAGGTGAGGAACGGACAGCTAACAGGACAGCCTGTTATCGCAATAAGGACCACGAGGCCACCCTTAAAGAACTGGAAAATGCTTAGCTTTCGTGATTTTAGATGTTCTCGTTTATACTCTGCTGTGTAAATATATATTATTTTTATTTAAAAATACTCCACAGTTATAGGAAGAGTGAAAACTGCACTAACCACTCACACGCAGCCCCACGACCCTCCCCAGAACCAACTAGGCCTGAAGCCGGCCTCTCCAGCCTGGCCCCTCCAGCCTGGCCTCTCCAGCCTGGCCTCTCCAGCCTGGCCCGTCCACCCTGGCCCCTCCACCCTGGCCTCTCCAGCCTGGCCCCTCCAGCCTGGCCCCTCCAGCCTGGCCCCTCCAGCCTGGCCCCTGCAACGTCCACACTGCGGGCAACGGCTTCCCTCGGATCTCCAGCGCGGTTACATCTGCTAGCATGAGCGTTTATTGTTTTTCAGAGCAACCTGATTATTTTGTTCCTAGAAAAAGCACAACCTGTAATTATCTGCTCACTTGGGTACAATCTGACTCCTCCATCAGAATAGACCCTCCAAGGCAGCAGCGTGGTCTGTTTCTGCCCCAGTGTTTGAAACAGACATGGTGTAAGGAGCGGCGCAATAAACAGTTCTTCCTGGCCAGCTTTGGGGTGCGAATATGCGCAATTTTCCCTCCACACGTGGGGTCTTTCCCTCGCTCGCTGGTTGATCCTTGCTTGTTATTGACGGATTTCTTCTCTGTGAACCGACCTTCTTTCCGTTTATTTATGACCCTCAAAGCAACACCTTCAAGCGCACAGAGAAGGGCAAAGTTTGCGTCTTCAATGCACCTGCCCCCGGCGGCGCGAGGTGACGCCTGCCTTCTGCTTTCCGCTCGCCCTGTGCGCAGGTGCTTTTCACAGTTTATTTAGTGCCACTGTTTTTCACATGTTTTATGCGTTTTGTTGGTGATCTCACTGTTTAAAATGGCCTCAAGCACAGTGCGGAAATGCTGTTTAGGGTTCCTAAGAGCGAGAAGGTCCAGGTGCCTTTCGGAGGAAAGACGCCCCAGACAGGCTTCATTCAGACGCGAGTCATGTGCTGTGGCCGCGACTTTAATGTCACTTACTCTACAAGGTGGCACCCTAATGGTGGTTTTAAGCGTGTAAATGAAGTCTGCCAGTACTTCCTTTATGACTCCTGGGTTTGTTTCTTCTATGTTTTATTCACGTAGGTTAAAGGCTGGCTTCCATCTGTACTAATACAATATACTTCTCTGTTTTCACTAGGTTTTAGGAAGTGAGTCTTTCCATTCCTCTGGGGTGTGTTCTGGTGTGGCATAGCATGGGAAACTACTGAACTTAAGCAACTAGTCAGAAACACACATAAAACGAAGTTATGTATTGACGGTGTGATGAACAAGCTGTGTCCTGGGGCTCACGGGAACCTAACCCTGTCTTTCCTGCGTGAGTGATGGTTCACTATTCACCAATTCAGTGTGTGGTGAAAAAAAGATGACATTCTAAGCCCCCGAGCTGACTAAACGGACTCCTTCTTAGCCAAGGGAGCCCCAGAGAAATTTTAAAACCTGAGTTCCTGGCCCTGGTGGGATGGGGAGCTTGGACACACCCTCGCCAATCGCCGTTAGACTTTCTTACCCGAGGGTTAAACAGAAGCCAAAGCCCTTTCAAAAGACTTGCCAGACTTCCCTTCTGCGGTTTTGGCACCATGAGGAATCAGCATTCCTTCCTGATGAGAGCCCAGGACCAACCGTGGACTGACTCCGGCCGGTTTACAGCAGCTGCACACAGACGCCTCTGTGTCCTCGGCTCATCTTCTGACACGGAAAGCCGAATTTTAGTGCATTTAAACGCTAAGTGTCACCCCGACTGAGTGTGGACGTTCGTGCACACTTGCTTTCTACGCATGCATGCACCCATCGTGAATATTCACAGCTCCGCCTCTAAGCTGTGAGGTGTGTACACTTAGCCATCCCGTTCGGCGCAGACTCCTGTCCGTCCTTTCCTCCCTCGAAGTGCCTGCTTTTGGTTTCTGCTTCCCAGCCTGCAAGACAGCCCGCCTGCAGAAACTCCACCAAACCCAACCACCGTAAGTCATCAGCACACTTGCGTACTTTGCTCAAGCTTGCTCCCCTTACCAACAGTTGCAGAGGAGGTTGGAAAATGAACACGTATGTTATGTTTATGTGAATATTTGTATCTTGTCTGTCTTCGATGAATCGCCTGTTTTCTGCCCATTTTTCTCTTTTTCTTATGAGTTTGAATAACTCATTTACATATTACTCATATTAATTTTTAACCTCTTAAATGCTTTGCAAATATTTTATTCCAATAGACGCCTTTCAAACAAAACTTCATGTATGTCGGCTTTTCTCATAGGGTGGTTTTAAGTGTGTATGTGACGAAGTCTGCCAGTATTTCCTTTATGGCTCCTGGGTTTGTTTCTTCTATATTTTGTTAATATAGGTTGAAGGCTTTCTTCCAACTATACTAATAAAATCTACTTCTCTGTTTTATTAGGTTTTAAAAAGCGAGTCTTTTAATTCATCTGGGATATTTTCTGGTGTGGCATAGCATAGGAAACTTGAATTTAAGCAACGAGTCAGTCTCCTTTTCCTATTCTTTTCAATCGATGTACAAATAATACCCTCAGTATTGAGGTATTGCCTACTGAGTGAGGAGCTCATTCCTCCCCCTTTCCTCCTCCAGGATCACCTCCTGCTGCTGCGATCAGTCTAGAGAGTGGGGACTCTGTGACTCATGTGTGAGAATCTGCCTTCCATTCCACTCTCCAGCAGCCGGCCCCATGGGCTTACACTTATACTTTATCGATACTTTAAATAAACCTTTAAAATATTTATATATAAGTTTAGACTAAAGTCTAGACTTCAGATAAGACTTTCACGGGCAGAGACCGCTTTAAACCAGAAGAGACTGGCAAGAGCAGGGTGCTCCAGTTCTATCACGACAGATGCATGCTGCTTCCTCCGGACTTAGGTGCCCAGTGCTCCTGGCTGGCTCCTTCCAGCCTCATGTGAAGACCTCAGGCATCAGCCACCTGGGCCAGCACGGCTTGGCACCCTGCCCCGAGTCCTCGGGTGGCCGAGCACGTCACTGAAGAGAGGCAACCTCAGCTGGACGCCTCTGGCAAGATCCTCCAAGTATAGCCAGACAAACCCTCCCTGACCTGTCAGCTGGCCATGGGCTCTTTGTGGTGAAATTAGGTTTCCTCACGTCAGTGTGGGGCTAAACTTTGCTTTTTGGCCTCCACTGGGCAAGCAGTTAATGTGCACAGATGAGCTTCTTCTCCCATGGCCCTGTCCTTTTGTGTCCCAGCTCAATAAAGCTAAGGATGGTTAGAGGACAACTTGGAATCTCTAGAGATGTGTTCTTTCACTGATTCCTGAGCCACAGGGGTGCACAAACCTCCAGAAACAAAAGAAAGTGAGCAAAAAAAAAATCATAACACAACAGCCATTGACATGCAAAACACTGAGCCTTAGGATCTTCCTTCCAGATACTCGATATGTTCTTATTTCAGGGTCAAGTCTACAAAAGCCTCCCCAGTGGAAGGAACATTTCTTTCATCCTCCACAGGCCACATGTCCAGAACTGTTTATTATTTTTCAGATTCTTTAATAGACTTTATTGATTTAAAGGGGAAAAAAGTGCCTAAAGAATTTGACCACCAGGGACTTAATCCAGTGCCACATTTTCCGAGTGATCAGATGTTCGCACACACGGTGCAATGATGGTGAGGGAAAAGTTTTTAAGCTAAGAGTAGAAAGGATCTTGCTCCCTCTCCTTCAGGGGGCCTTTGAATATTCTCCAGTGAGTTGTGAGGTTGGTGCCATACCTCAGGAAGTCACACCAACTAGACACTTGTAGAAGCCAGTGTGTTCTGTGGTGCGTGTGGGTTAGAAAATAATTTCCAAGGGTTTGCTTTTCCATGAAGCACCATGAGATCAGAGGAAAACCTTACCCCCTGTCCAGAGTACCTGCTGGCCTCCCATGCCTCCTGCTCTCTTCCCCTGGTGCTCTTGTAAATGACGCAGGTGCTCAGAGAGCCTGACCAAGAAGGGCAGGCTTGGTTTCCCACTCAGCAGGCAGGAAGCCACCCTCCAGGTCAGCAGCGTTCCTCCCTGGAGACGCCATAGGCCTGTCGGACACCAGCTTCTGTTGCTTGCTTGGAAGACTGGAAGGGAGCTGGACCAGCTTGATGCCTACTGTTTGGTGACCTAGGACTCACTCCTACTCCCCTTCCCAGGTGGCTGCAGGACTTGCATTTAATTTCCTTCTCCAGACAGCTGCAGGATGAACCCTTCATTCCCTTCCCCTGATGGCTGCAGGATGTGACCCACATTTCCTTCCCCTGATGGCTGTGGGACATGACAATCATTTCCTTCCCCTGACAGACAGAGGAAATGCCCCTCATTTCCTTCCTCTGATGGCTATGGAACATGCCTCTCATTTCCTTCCCCCGATAGCTGCAGGACACGCCTCTCATTTCCTTCCCCTGATGGCTACAGGACATGCCCCTCATTTCCTTCCCCTGATGGCTGTTGGACATGCCCCTAATTCCTTCCCCTAATGGCTGCAGGCCATGCCTCTCATCTCCTTCCCCTGATGGCTGTGGGCCATGCCTCTCATCTCCTTCCCCTGATGGCTGTGGGCCATGCCTCTCATCTCCTTCCCCTGATGGCTGCGGGCCATGCCCCTAATTCCTTCCCCTGATGGCTGCGGGCCATGCCTCTCATTTCCTTCCCCTGATGGCTGCGGGCCATGCCCCTAATTCCTTCCCCTGATGGCTGCGGGCCATGCCTCTCATTCCCTTTGGCTCTGGGAAATGACAGTTGCTCGGAGAGGTCAGTACTGCCCTGCTTTGTCAATCCCTACCTGTTGGTTATGGGCTTGTTCTTTTTGCGCCGGACATTCTCTGTTCTGATCTAGTAGATGGGAACCTGGCATTTAGTGGTGTTCAGTAAATGCTTGTGGAGTGAATGCATGGGTCCAGCTCTCCTGCCTGTGCAGATAATCACTGGGACTACATGGCCATGTGACATGCGACAGATGATCTCTTATCTCTGAGCCTCAGCTGCTCACACCACGTGGTTGTTGACGAGACTTGTTGATTTGGTCATGGAAGTGCCCGAGAAGTCAAAGCGACACCAGGAACCAGCAGGCAGGAAGTGAGGCGTCTGGCGCCATCAGTGAGCAGACAGTGGGGAGTCATCGGAGACCAGAGCTAGAACCACTGGGGCGGGGAGAGTCAGAAACAGCAGGGGCAGGGGTGTGTGACTGAGGAGGCAAATACAACACCAAGAGGCCAGAAGAAGACCCTCCTGGTTAAGGGTTTCAGACCCCTCTCTCATCAGGACCCGCATTCCACCCCAGATAGCCCACTCTGGGTGCGAAGCTGCGATCCTAATTAGGGAGGGTTGTGTCTTACGGGCACTGCAGTTCCACAGCAGAGGGATAAGCTAAGTCAGAAAACCAAACAGGACACAAAGTTCCCTTCGCGATGAGGTCCACTTGGGGTCTCAAGGCGCATAGGCCAGGAGGCGCCTGGAAGGCCTCAAGTGTCAGGGCAGGGGTCTTTGGGTCTTGTAGGGAAGGGCCACCTTCCTGAGGGGCTGATGGTCAGGGACAGATTTTGGGGAATGCCAGCAGGGAGGGACCTGGAGTGGGCCGAGGGCCCCTCCCAGCCTGGCCAGCAGGGAAGGTGCTTTGGAGAGCAGGCTTTCCCACGCGCAGTGTGTTACGCCCCCCTCCAGGGTGGCTGGGGGCTGGCTTTACATGCCATACCTTCTGTGACTCTCCTTAGCTCTCTGGTGGCACTACAGAGCTCAAATCAGGATTTGCAAAGCTCAGAATTAGCTGTTCTGAAGAAACGTGAGCACACAGAAGGGCCCCGAGCCTCATGGAAACTCTCTCTAAAGCAGTGGTCTGAGCTGGGGACCCCAAAACCGACATCTTTCGCTTTCCAAAGACTCTGCACTCCAAACAATGCATGTGGGTCCTTCCTCGCTCCCTCTCCACGCCACCCCTGAGTGTGGGCTGGATTTAGTGGCTCACTTCAAAGAGCAGAATGTTAAATAGAAAAGCTGGTTACTTACAGGGGAGAAGCCCGGTGCAGACGCACCTCACCCAGGAGATGAAGGCTGATGTCTCCCGAGTCACCTTGCTGTCATGGGGAGGGCCCCTCACATTCCTCCCAAAGCCCACAGCCTCCATCTAATCATGACGGAACAGCAGACAAACCCAGTCCAAGGGACAGTCAAGAAAAGACTGAGGAGCTGCCCTTTCCTCAGCATGCCTAACAAGGCGTAACAACGAAATGCCAGGAAGGCGTCCTGGGGCAGAAGAACTGGGGAAATCTGAATAAGGCCAGGCGTTTAGTAATGGTGGTGTGCCAATGTTAACTGTGTTAACTGCTAGTTTTGATACATGTGCTAATGTTAATTCTTAGTTTTGATACAAATGTCAACATAAACTCTCAGTTTTGATATATGTGCCAGTGTTCATTCTTAGTTTTGACACGTGTCTATGCTAATTTTTATTTATTTTAATTTTATTTGTTTATTAATTACCAGCTATGGACTCACTGAACCAGTGTTAATTTTTAGTTTTGGTACATGTACCATGGTTACACAGAATTGTGACACTAGGGAAACTGGGTGAAGGGTATCTAGGAACTCTCTGTACTGTCCTTGCAACTATTCTATAAATCTCAGATTATCTGAGAACAAAAATTGAGAAGCATGCCTGCAGCCGTTTCCGGTCTGCTTCACCCGGGGAGCCGTGCCCACGCTGCCCGGGGGCAGCCCTGCAGCAGGTCCCGCCTGCTCTGCCGCCCTTTCAGTATGTTCACTCGTGTTAGCGTGGGGTACCCCAGCTCCACTCCCCAGCCTTGGAGCCGTGCCCTGGGCCTCCTCACGTCCAAGAGGGTCTTCAGGGGACAGTGTCCATGACCTTCCTCACAAGACGGGCTGTTTGGGCCGGGTGCGGTGGCTCACACCTGCAATCCCAGCACTTGGGGAGGCTGGGGTGGGCAGATCACCTAAGGTCTGGAGTTGAAGAGCAGCCTAGCTCACACGGCGAAATCCCATCTCTACTAAGTAGACAAAAATTAGCCAGGTTTGTGGTGGTGTGTGCCTGTAATCCCAGCTGCTTGGGAGGCTGAGGCAGGAGAATTGCTTGAATCTGGGACGTGGAGGTTGCCGTGAGCTGAGATCCAGCCACTGCACTCCAGCCTGGGGGACACAGCAAGACTCTGTCTCAAAAAAAAAAAACCTGGGGGGCAGCTTGGGAATCTCAGCCCCCGTCAGCTCCCTGGCCATCTCAGCTGCTGACAACCAGCCAACTGGAAACTTTCAACTGAAATTCTGTGCCATCATCAACCTGCCCTCATCAGTAAATTCCTGGAGGGCCCAGGCTCAGACAATGGTTGTATTCAACTTGAAAGCAGACATATTTGAAGACAAAGCCTCTGCCATATGTCTACGAGCAAGAGCCAAACAGAGCAGTGGGCTTAAAGGGAGGGGCACAGCTGACAGTCTCTCCTCTCTGGGAGACCCCGGGAGGAGGATTGCTTAAGGCTGCAGACATGAAAGGAAAGTGCTTCTTGCTCCTCCTGGGTCTGCAACTGGGTTTTGTTAGCCACTATAGGTCAACAAAGGTAAGAAAGGAGCTTCATGTTAACCCAACCGGGCCTGAATCCCGGACAATGAGCTGGCACAGCAGGAAGGCAGCAGCATGAGCAGGCAATGGAGCCAGCCTGTGTGCTCACGGTGCTGCTAAGCTCTTCAAATGCATTATGTCATTTTGGACAGCAACTCTGTTTTGTCACATCGATGGAGAACCTGGGACTCAGAGAGGTTAAATTCTTTTCCAAAGTCAGTCTAGCTAGAAAGTGGGAGAAGCTGAATCTGACCCCACAGCCTGTAAGATTACACATCTTTTAGCTTCTTACAGTTCACTGAAAACTACAAACAATAGCATAATGTTTAAGAGTTCAGGCTGTGAAGTAAGATGACAGGGTTTGAATGTGGGCTTTGTCATTCATTAACTCTGTCAGCTTGGATGAGTCACTTAATCAATCTAATGCCTCAGTTTCCAAATCTGTAGAAAAGGGGGTCTAATGGTAGAGTCCATTTCACTGGACTAAGTGAATCGACTAACATCTACAACTTAAAAGAGTACCTAACATGAATAAGTGGTCATTATAAATAATAACTGCTATTATCATTACATTTAAAGAGTTATTACAATGATAAAAATCTATCTTTGCAGATTTATCTCCTGCTTCTTATGTAACTTCTAGAAAAATCTGTAGTTTCTTGGACTTCTCCTGCTTTCCTGCCTCGACATCTTTATTCACTGTGTCTGCAGGACTGTAGATTACAGGTAACAGAAAATCCCAAAGAGAAATTGCTTAAACAACAAAAGGACTTCAGGCGAGGCTTGGTCTAGTCCCAGAATCCAAGTTTTCCTTCATTTATCTGGTTTGCTTTGGTATTTGCCTCTTGTGTACTCTAACACCGTTGATTCCAGTTGGGCCACAAGCCTGTCCTTGAAGCAATTGATCCTACCAGGAAGATGGGAAATACTGATTGACTTAAGCGGCTGAGGGCCTCGCCCTGGAGCTGGCAGTGAGGGTCAGCTTCCTCCAATTACGTGAAGAGGACACCGCAGTCCTTGAGAGGCCAACCGGGCACCGTTGTCAGAAGACAGACCCAGTTCTGCCCGTCGCCTTCCCTCAGCCCTGCACGCCTCCTTTTCACCACTCCTCCTCAGTTCCTCCAACCCAGTCAAAATTCTATTCACCCTTCTGGGTCCCTCCCAAATGCCTATGTGCCTGAGACTTAGTGTGAGCCCAGTAAATCCGTGTCGAGTGAATGAAATTCCCTCTTCAAGAAACCTTTCCTGATACTACTGATAAGGCAACTTCTGCCTTCTCCCGACTTCCGCCGATCTTGTTTATATCTTGCTTATGGCGTTTAGTGTCTTTTTGTTGCTGTTTATGTGCTTGTTCTGATCTCTTCATCAGACTATCCAATACTTTATAGGTGGCCACTTTTTCCTACCCTTTCTTTCCAGGTATGCAAGAAACCCAATAAATCTTTGGTGATTTATTTAATAAACGAATGAGGAAGTGAATGGCAGATTAATAGACTGGTAACAGCCATTTAAGTGCTGAACTGTTGTCAATTTTAAGCATGGGTCTGGGTGAAATTCCTGGGGAAGAGAGATGAGCCATGAAGGACCTGGGCACACCAGCATCTGGGGCTCAGCAGGCCAGACAGGAAAAGCAGCAGGCAGGACAGCGGCCTGGCAACCTCTATGCACAGCAGCACATGTGGCCTCGGTGTGGCAGCTGGAAGCTCCCCTAGCTGTGGGAAGATCAGTAACGTTTTGCAAAGAAGAGGGAAGAGAGGGCAGATGGAGAGGCCTGGACTTCATTTTGAAGCCTTCAGGAAGCCAACCACGCATTTTAACTAGAGGGGCAGGTGGCGAGACTTGTGATTTTGATCAACCATTCCAGCAGTCGTTGAAGTTCGGCTGGAAGAAGAGAGATCAGGTCAGAGCCAAGGCTGGGTTCTAAAAAGAGGCCGGGCGTGGTGGTTCACGCCTGCAGTCCCAGCATTCAGGAGGCCAAGCTGGGCGGATCACTTGAGGTCAGAATTCGGGAGCGGCCAGGCGCAGTGGCATGCACCTGTCATCCCAGCTACTGGGGGCGCTGAGGCAGAAGAATTGCTTGAACCCCGGAGACGGAGGTTGCACTGAGCCAAGATGGCACCATTGCACTCCAGCCTGGGCACCAGAGTGAGACCCTGGATCAAAATAAATAAATACAGATTTAAAAGAGAGCTGTGGTGGAGAGAGGGGGTAAGATGAGAGGAGTTTAGGAGGCAGATCCGCAGGATGTGGTGATTGGCAGGTGTGGGGAACAGGAGCAGCTGCAAATCTGCCTTTCATGGAATCTGAGATCCTGGGGCCTCAGGCCTCACCTGTCCACCGTCTTCCCCACCCTCCTCTCCTCCCCACCTCCTGGTCCTCATTAGAAATGGGTACTAAGAGCAGGGCTAGGAATCAAGGGTGGGTGGTGCAGAGATGCCTTCATGGGACCGGGAGGCTGCTCAGGTGAATGACTCCAGGCGAAGGAGCCGCACAAGCTCCGGCAGCACAGCCGATTGACTTGGGCTCAAAACTCTCATCTGGTAAGAAGGTGGGGCTTACAGTGCCCTATCCCCTCTGGGCCCCTTGGGGCCGTTTGTGAGTGGCATGTCTGCCAGGAGAGGGTGGCTGTGCTGTTAGAGTAGAGGTCTGAGGTGGCCAGTAGAACCAGTAGCCAGGTAGAGAATTGCAAGAAGGCCTGGGCCACCTGCACCCAATGCCCACGTTAAAGGGCTGTCCTGGGAGCTCCTCCAGAAAAGAGAATGAAATGCAGGACTTTTCCCAGAGCTGGGATCTTTTATGCCTTGGCAGAGGTGGTGGCAATCACTTTCACTATCACCACAGTGACGTTAATAATCATGACCTACTGATACCGTACACTGGTCACTATCATCCACGATTGACACATCATCCAACCCAACCTTCACAGCATTGCTTTGAGGTAGAGACCTGTAATCCCAGCACTTTGTGAGGCCAAGGCAGGCAGATCACCTGAGGTCAGGAGTTTGAGACCAGCCTGGCCAATACGGCAAAACCCTGTCTTTACTGAAAATACAAAAGTTAGCTGGGTGTGGTGGCCGACACCTGTAATCTCAGCTACTCGGAGGCTGAGGAAGGAGAATTGCTCGAGCCCGGGAGGCGGAGGTTGCAGGGAGCTGGGCTTGAACCACTGCCCTCCAGCCTGAGTGACAGAGTGAAACTCTATTTTTAGAAGAAACAACAAAAACAAACAAAAAATAAAATCCTGAGGCATGTAAGTCAAGTAATGCATTCGTATACACCTGAACTTTTGACCTGCAGGTTAGGGATTAGGAAATGGTAACCACCATAATCCGTGTAAGCAAACACTACCCTGAATTCAATGGGAGAATTTGGCTTTCCCAATGACAGGGGAGAGAAAGTTTTATTCCCCTTGGGAATCTTCGACAGTATGTTAATGTGTCCTGGATGTAGGAGATTAACATCTTTCAGAAAAAGGGAGAAAGCACAGCAGGCGTTACTAGAATGCCTGGTATTCCAGCGCTGCCAGAAAGTGCACCTGGGCGTTACTAGAATGCCTACTATTCCAGCACTGCTGGAAAGCACACCTGGGTGTTATTGGAGAACTTGTACGTGTCTTGCCTCTCACGCGGCATGCCAGAAAGATTTCCCACGCTGCGAATAAGAGGCCTCTGATGGCATCCATTAGAGCCAGCCCTGGGCTCATATAGGTACTGTAATGCATTGTCCTGAACAGGAAACTGGTCCTCACCCACAGCAGTGGTATAGCATTGTTTTCTGAGTCAGTCTGCAGGAGTTGAAACTGCAGACTAGTAAAATAAATGAATAAAATAGGGATTCCCTAATGTTGGCATACACACAAAGAAACTCTGATACAGTTAACACAATGAATGTAGTATGTATTAGTTACAGAATACTAGCTGCCATGATGAACAAACCTGAAATTTCAGGGCAAAACGTGAAAGAAGTTTCTTTCTTGTAAGCTCATGGCAGGTGTTCCTGATGGGCGGTTACAGCAGTGGTGGTCGTAGGTCTCTGCTCCACGTAGGCACGCAGGCACCCAAGCTGATGGAGCGTTCTGCCACATTCCGGGTGTGATTTCCAAGGTTGTCCTGAGCCTCAGTATCCAGCAGGCAGATTGGAAAAGAGGGAACACGGAGGATCTGCCCTCATCTGCTCAGGCTGCAGTAACAAAATACCGTAGACTGGGTGACTTAAACAACAGGAATTTGTTTTCTCCCCGTTCTGGAGGCTGGAAGTCTGAGATCAAGGCATCAGCAGGGTCAGGCTCCGGGGAAGCCTCTCTCCTTGGGTTGCCGATGGCTGCCTTCTCACTGTGTCCTGCAGAAGATTTCTCTTCCTCTTTTTGTAAGGCCACCAATGCTGTTAGCTCAGGGCCCTATTCTTATGACCTCATTTAACTTTACCTCCTAAAAGCCCTATCTCCAAACATGGTCACACTGGGAGATAGGGCCTCAACATGTGGATTCTGGGGCACATTCTGAGAAGGTTTAATTAGTCAGGCTTGGAAGCAGTCTAACCATTTTGGCCTGTATTCCACTGGCCGTACCTCCGTCCCATTGCTCCCACTGCAAGGGGGCTGAGAAAGTCAGTCCAGCTGTGCCCTGGGAGAGCAATATGAGATTGGGGAACGACTTTGTCATTCCACAATGCCTGCGGTCTCCTGTTTCGCCGAAAGTGAGAGCGCATTTACGTTAAATTGCAGCCTTGGGCAATTGTGGCGTCTCATAGTAGGAATAAGGTAGATAAAGGTGGACGTCTTAGTTGTCTGTTGATGCAGGACAAATTACCCCCTCAAATTAAATGGTTTGATCAATAAATGGTCATCCTCTAAACCAGTCTGTAAGCGTAGCTTCGCTGGGTGGTTTAGGCTCAGGGTCTCTTGGGACATGGCCATGGAGCTGAGGCTGAAGTCATCTGAAGACCTGACCTTGATCTTGACTTGGTTGGAAGATCTGCTTCTAAAATGGCTGAATCCCACGCCTGGCCAGTTGCTGTTGGCTGTTGGTGGGGGGTCTCAGCTCCTCACCGCAGGGACTCTCCATAGGGCTGCTTGAGTGCCCTCACAACACGGCAGCTGGGTTCCCCCAAAGCCAGTGACCCAGGAAAGTGAGCAGGCTACACACGCTTTCTTGACAAGTGACATCTCTTCATTGCTCGTGTTCTGTTTGTAAGAAGTGAGTTGTGAGGCACTGCCACACTTCAGGGGAGAGGAATTAGACTTTACCCTTTGAAGGGAGGAATGTCAAAGAATTTGTGGCCATATTTAAAAACCATGGTGATGTGTATGTCTAAACTAAACCCATGAACACTTGACCCCCAAGCCACCTAACTGATGTTATTTGGTGATCTTTATTTTCTTGGTAGGTTTGCAATGCAATATGACCTAGGCATATACCAGCTGTGGGAACCTGAGCTAATTCCTGAGCTGCTTCGTGACTCAATCTTGTCATCTGTTGAACAGGGAAGACGTGTGGCACCCCCACTCCCAACCCCAGGGCACACCTTGTGTCTCTAGTGTGCACAGAGGTCTTGACAATAGCAGAATTCCACCTCATAGCAGTTGGGTGAAGACTAAAGGCCACAGGAGAAGCTGCCACGCAGCACGGCGTGGGCTTCCCCACTGTGAGCTGTTTTTGTTACTAATCGCTGTGCCCTGGGCCTGGGCACTGGCTATCTCTGAGCTCTGTTCGTTTTGCAAAGACCCATGGCTCCTCCACTTTCCTCCTTTTCCCCAACTTCTGGCCTTAAGGAGAGAAAAGGGGTGGCATAAGAGTTCCATTAACTGGACTCATAAGCCCCTTGGAGAGCAATGGTTCTGCCACGCAGACAAAATGGTTCTGTGGATCTGGCGCACGTGTGGGAAGTTTTCACATCTCCACGGTGTGGCTCTGCCTGGATTTCCCGTCTGCACTTTGCTTTCTCCTTCCTTCTTTTGTGCCGGCGTTGCTGGCTTGGGGTTTTCTGGGCAGCATACTGTCCATGGACTTCCCGTGTCTGAAGGAAGGCAGGCCAAGCAGCTTGGATGTCACCTGCTGAGCCTGAAGAAGAACTTGAGTGAAAGTAATCCCGCTCCCCTTTGTTCTCAGTTTGCTTTGTGTTTGCCTGACAGATGTTCAGCCTGGTCCACAGGCACCGACGGCTTCTCAAAGCCTCCTGAGTGAGTCTCGGCTCATTGATGTCTGCACATCCGCGTTGTCATTGTTTCTTACGATGCCTGAGACCCCCCAGCACCTCTGGCCTTCCCTTGGAACCCCTCACTCTCTCCTGGCACACCCCAAACGCGGGGCCGAGGCCAGGAAGCCTGTGCAGCATAACTGCAGATAGTTTGGGACAGCCCTCGGGTGCAGGTGTTTCCTCACGACTTTAGCGAGTGCCGTAACACCAGTGAGGCCGCATGCTCCTATTTCTGATATAGGAAATATTGTCATTCTTCTAGAGGATACTTCTTTGTCTGCGGTTCTTATTATTCTTTCTGGTGTGCTCAGATGTTCACCTTATTAAAAATTAGGCGTAAAGTCTGAAGCTAGAGTGGAACAGAAAACCTGGAATTAGAGTCTGGGTTCTGCTTTGTTCCGTCTATTTAGCAAAACCTCCCAGTCTGTGTCCTGTTGTAACTTCCAAGAATTTGCATCTTAAGCAAACAGAATTAGGAACTCAAAGTACTATATCATCTTGGGTTGAGATTAAAATTATATTGATATCATATACAAGTTTATTCTAGAAAGTTAAGAAAATACAAATAAGTAAAAAGAAACAAAAAGCAATATACTAACCAGAGACAACCACCCTGAACCTTTTCCTCCACATTCTCTCTGACCTTTTCTGCACACTCACACACGCTCCCTGTCACTCTCTCACATCCATCCACCACAACCATGCTGCCACAGGCCACTGCAATCTCCTGCCGGGTTCATCTGGAAACTGTCCTTCCATTCCTGCGTAAATGAATCTCACTGGCTATCAAAGCTGTTTCTTGGAGGAATGGAAGCAAAAACGCCTCTTTGGAGACATTGAGGAGACGATTGGTAGGTGAAAATAGTGGGTTTTGATGATTCTTCTAAAATTTTGATTGTATATTTAAAATATGTTTAGAAAACGAAGTTGGAATCGTGCTTTGCATATACTCCAGACTCCTTTAATCCCAAATGACGGAAAACCCAAGTCATCTGTACCTAAGCAATAATAGAATGCATAAGCTTACCAAACCGAAACTCCGGAGCAGGGTTTCCTTCTGGGAGACCTGAATACGTGGTTTGAGTGAGTTGTTCTTTCTCTTCACTCTGCTCTCTGAGCTGTAGGGCCCATTGCCCCCATCCTCCACCCCACGTGGCAGCAAAGTGACCTGGACCATGCTGTACCACTCGGGGCAAGAGAAAGCGTCTTACTGAGAGCCTCCTTAAGAAGAAAATAAACTTTTTTTTTTACAGAAGCCTCAGGAAACTCTCTTACGACCTTTGATCTTTTTGGAGATGGAGTCTTGCTCTTGTTGCTCAGGCTGGAATGCAGTGGCACGATCTCGGCTCACTGCGACTGCCGCCTCTTGTGTTCAAGGCATTCTCCTGCCTCAGCCTCCCAAGTAGCTGGGACTACAGGCACGCACCACCACGCCTGCTTAATTTTTGAACTTTTAGTAGAGATGGGGTTTCGCCATGTTGGCCAGGCTGGTCTCGAACTCCTGACCTCAGGAGATCTGCCTGCCTCAGCCTCCCAAAGTGCTGGGGTTACAGGCATGAGACACTGTGCCCAGTCACAAGCTTATTTGTTGTGATTGGGTGCCGTGGCCGCAGATGTGGCCGGCTGGATGGGATGTGCTGACTGGCTATGCGAGGAGACGGTCCCGAGGAGCTGAAGCGCCTGAAAGCCACGTGCTGAAGGTGGAAAGAGACGGTCCTTAGAAACAAGTTTGGGTGCTATTCGGAAGACAGGGATGAACGCTGGACAGCAAACTTTTGCTTTGAGTTTCTTTTATTTATTTAATAATGCTACATCAGCTGGACACAGTCGCTCACACCTGTAATCCTAACATTTTGGGAGGCCAAGACAGGCAGACCACTTGAGTTCATGAGTTCCAGACCAGCCAGGGAAAAATGGCGAAACATTGTCTCTACCCAAAAATGCAAAAATTGGCCAGGCGTGGTGGCATGTGCCTGTAGTCCCAGCTACTCGGGAGGCGGAGGCACAAGAACTGCTCAAGCCCAGGAGGCGGAGATTGCAGTGAGCCGAGATGGCACCAGCGCACGCTAGCCTGGGCTACACAGCAAGACCCTGTTTCAAAATAAAGAAAATGTTACATCAAGAACAACTTCATGTACACAAGCGCACTGTTGGAGTTTTGTTTGTTTTTCAGAGTCTCACTCTGTGGCCAAGGCTGGAGTGCAGTGGCTCAATCACGGCTCATTGCAGCTTTGACATTCCAGGCTCAAGTGGTTTTCCCACGTCAGCCTTCTGGGTGACCGGAGTAGCTGGGACTATGAGTGCATGCCACTATGCCAGGCTATTTTTTTAAATTTTTTTTGTAGAGTCAGAGTTTCACCATGTTGCCCAGGCTGATCTTAAACTCTGGGGTTCAAGGAATCCACCTGTTTCAGCCTCCCAAAGGCTGGGATTACAGACATGAGCCACTCAGAGTTTTATTTTTAATGGATGTATGGCTCAAAATATTTCCAAAGGCTAAGCAATCTATCCTATATTGTTATTTAAATTGTTCACACTTTATTGATATGTTATTAATATTATACAAAGCCTCTTCAAGCATATCTTTGTGTTCACTTGTTTGATAATTTCATTCATTCATTTGAAAATTTGTATTCAGTACCTGCCATGTGTTGGTCACTCTGCTAGGTCCTGGGAATTAGTGAATGAAACAGATGAAACACGCGCCTTCGTGGAGTTCATATTTTAACTGCAATAAACAAATGCATAGTATGCAAGTGGTGGTGAGTGCTGAGAGTGAGTGCAGGGAAGCGCAATTTTGAATCTTTTCTTCCTCTTCCTCCCAAATTATTTTGCACATAACTGTCATGCAGCCGTCCCACATTGGAGAATATTGACCTTTGCTGTGAAAAGCTCCTTGAAGGTAGGCAGGGATGACAGAGCTTCTTCACTCACATTCTCTATGTGAATGTAACCGCCAGGCGGTAGCTGACGTTCAGTAAGTACTCAGCAGAGCAATTCCAGTGCAATCAGCACGGGGCTAGGAAGGCATGAGCTGCTTGTTATGGAGATTGCATGAGCATTCTCTTTTCACTACCTATAGACTGGAGGACTATGCTAACCGATTTTTAGCTCCCTAACTGAGGTTGTGATGTCAGATGTGTTAGGCAGGTTTATGTTACTCAGACTCTAAGACTCACATGGTGAGATGCGATTTGTGTCAGTCAGGGCCTAGACAGGAGTAAAAACTGCACTGGTAATTCAAACAGAGGGAATTAACCAGATGAGTTGGTTACATAGGTGGTGGAAGGCTGGAAGGGCCAAATGGGAGGCTAAACAACCCAGAGATTAAGGAGCTAAAGCAGCCGCCCCTCCGTGGCTTGGGACGGTGGTGCAAAAAGGAGAGGTAAGGTTACCAGAATTGAAGGCAAGCAGTGCTCAGAGCAGGGTTCCTTACAGCTCTGCTCAGCATGGGCAGGGAAGTGGACGGGACTAAACTCGGACAGACACAGGAAAACAGGAGGAAGTCGGTCCTCTCCTTCCATCTTTCAAACTCCTCGGAGCTCTCAGTGGCAGAACCTACTAAGAAGCCTGCTATCCAAGGAAATGCAAGTAACAAGGACGCAGCTGTCCGGCAAGTGTGCTTTGCAGAGTGCTGTGGTTTGAGTGTGCGTCCCTCCAGAATTTCTACAAAACTGGACTGCCAGTGTGACAGTGTTAAGAAGTGGCAGCTCTGAGGATGATCAGGCCATGAGGACTCTGGGCTCACGGGTGGAATTAATGCTGCCGTGGAAGGGCATTCTTGCGTGTGCCCTTCCTCCCTTCCCAGTCCGTCTCCTTCAATGACACAGCAACAGGACCCTCACAAATGCGGTTGCCTTGAGCGGGACTCCCCGGGCTCCATAACGGTAAGACAGTGAACTTCTGTTCATCATGAATTGCCCAGTCTCAGGGAGTCTGTTACAGCAACACACACTAGACCGAGAAATGTAGTTTTGGCCCCGGCATCATGGAACAGAGTGTAGAAAAGTAGAACGAGAGGCACCGTCCTCCCACTCGCGTCCACTGATCCCTGTACCGGTGCTCGCACTGCCACAGAAAACAGCTTCATGCTTACCTCTAGAAGATACAGCCATGATTTGTACCAAAGATGTCGCTCTCATCCAGAAAGGTGAGATGAAAATCCCATTAGTCGCTGTATCCATCTCAGTGTGATGTAAAGTCCCACCTGAACCCAAGCAAAATTCCACCCAAATGTTCTCAATCTGAAAACTACATTGTAAAGTTAACCACCATCATTGATTATTACATAAAACAGTAGGAGAAAAGAGTAGAGGAAAATAATATGTGCAAACACACACATAACCAACAAGGAAGAAAATTCAAAGCTGCTGTTCTACGGCCTTGTATGTCCCGTGCCTTATCTCTAGGCCGTAGATGAGCTCAATGATGTTCTTTTTAAATAGGAACTAAGTAATTTACGGAACATACGCATCATAGAGTATTGCATATCTATGAAAACATTGACATCAAAGGCTGTCCATTAGGTCTTATGAATGAGAAAAGCAATATTCAGAAAAGCGATAAAATTATTACATGCTGTCAAACAGTGACCCAAAAGGCCAAATATGCCTCTGTACCTATGTTTGTATGTGATTATATGTGTGTTAAAAATATTGAAATGTGGCCAGGCACGGTGGCTCAAGCCTGTAATCCCAGCACTTTGGGAGGGCGAGGTGGGTGGATCACTTGAGGTCAGAAGTTTGAGACCAGCCTGGCCAACGTGGTGAAACCGCGCTTCTACTAAAAATGCAAAAACTAGACTGGCATGGTGGCACACGCACTCCAGCCTGGGTGACAGAGTGAAGCTTTGTCTCAAAAAAAATACATATATATAGATAGATATAATTTAAATATATATATTTATATGTATAATTAAAAATGTATATTATATATATATTCACCAATTTTTTAGAGTAAGTCTGCTGAGGATGAATCCTTCAACTTCTATACGCTTAAAAAATCTTTAGTTTCTGAAAGATATTTTCGCTAGGCATGGAATTCTAGGTTGACAACGTTGTTCTGTCTGTACTTTAACAATGTTGACCAGCCGCCTTCTGCCTTGCATTATTTCTAGTGAGGAGTTGGCTGTCATTCTAATTTGTTCCTTTGCACATGATGTGTGTTTCCTGACTGCTTTTTGGGTTCTCTTTTTATTATTGGTTTTAAGCAATTTATAATGTACTATGGTTTATTTTGTTTGTGTTTCTTGTGCTTGAGTTGTGTTGAGTTTTTGAATCCATAGCTTATAGTTTTCATCAGATTTGAGACTTTTTCTACAGCCTACTGATGCATTATTCATTACTTTAAATTAATAGAGTGTTTTTCAGACTGAAGTGCAATGGCTCAGTCTCAGTTCACCGCAACCTCCGCCTCTCAGGTTCAAGCAATTCTCCTACCTCAGGCTCCTGAGTAGCTGGGATTACAGGCGTGCACCAACATGTCTGGCTAATGTTTTGTGTTTTCGGTAGAGACGGGGTTTCACTATGTTGGCCAGGCTGGTCTTGAACTCCTGACCTCAGATGATCCACCCGCCTCAGCCTCCCAGACTATTTAAAGCAACAATTTTAGACTTATAGAAAAATTGGACTATATGCAGAAAGTTCTCACATTACACACTGCCCTCTCTACACACGCATTTTCTCTTATTATTAACATTTTGCATTAGTTTGGTACATCGTTCCAATTAATAAACCACGTTGGTGCATTATTATTATTCACTAAAGTCCATACTTTACAGTAGGGCTCACTCTCGGTGTCGAACATTTCTGTGGGTTTTGAGGATTATCATGATGGTACCATGTGGAATAACTTCACTGCCTTAAAACTCCCCTGCGCGCTGCCCATTTTTTCCCTCCTTCTCCCAACCTCTAGAAACCACTGCTCTTTTATCATCTCCATAGTTCTGTCTTCTACAGACTGTCATGTAGTTGGAATCATACAAGATGTAGTCTTTCAGGCTGGCTTCTTTTACTTAGGGATATGAGTTTAAAGTTCTGCCATGGCTTCATGGCTCCATAGCTCATTTCTTCTTATGACTACATAATATTTTATTTTCTGGACACACCACAGTTTGTTTACCCACTAGCCTACTGAAGGACAGTTTTTGGTACTTATGAATAAAGCTGCTAAACATTTGTTTGCAGGTTTTTGTGCGGACATATTTTTCAACTCATTTGAGTAAATACCTAGGAGCATGATTGCCAGATTGTAGTTAAGACAACATTTAGTTTTCTAAGAAACTGCTATATCTTTCCAAGTGGCTGTACCATTCTGCGTTCCCACCAACAACGAATGAGAGTTCCTTTTTCTCCACATCCTCAACAGCATTTGATGTCATTTTAAAAGCTTGTGGCCATTCTAATAGGTATGTAGTGGTATTTCATTGCTTTAATTTGCAAGTCCCTAATGACATGGTATTGATTAAGCATCTTTTGTTTTTTTTTTGGCTTTTTGTTTGTGTGTTTGTTTTTTGGAGACATGGTCTCAGTCACCCGGGCTTCAGTGCAACGGCATAATCACGGCTCACTCAAACTCTGGGTGCATCTTTTATATACTTACTTGTCGTCTGTGTGTCTTCTTTAGTGAGGGGTCTGTTCAGATGTTTTCCCCATTTTTAACAAGGTTACTTTTTAATTGTTGAGTTTTAAGAGTTATTTGCACACATTACATGCAAGCCCTTTGCCATATATGTGTTTTGCAAACATTTTCTCCCGGTCCATTGCCTGTCTTTTCATTCTATTGACAATCTCTTTGACAAACGCTTCCAATTTTAGTGAAGTCCAACTTAGCAATATTTCATTTCATGCATCATTGTTATGGTGTATTGACAAACTCACTGCCAAGCCCGAGGCCTCGTATTTCCCGCTACATTATCTTCTAGAAGCTGTGTTTCATGGGTTTTTTGTTTTGTATTTGAGATGGAGTCTCGCTCTGTTGCCCAGGCGGGAGTGCAATGGCTCGATCTTGGCTCGCTGTAACCTCCACCTTCCAGGTTCAAGTGATTCTCCCGCCTCAGCCTCCCAAGTAGCTGGGATCACAGGCGCACACCACCACGCCCGGTTAATTTTTTTTGTATTTTAGTAGAGACAGGGTTTTACCATGTTGCCCAGGTCGGTCTCGAATTCCTGAGCTCGGGCAATCCACCCGCCTCGGCCTCCCAAAGTGCTAGGGTTACAGGCATGAGCCACCACACCCAGCCTTTGTTTAGGGTTAGTCTATAATCTATTTTGAGTTAATTTCGTGAAAGGTATAAGGTCCATACTGAGATTCTTTTTTTTTTTTTGGCATAATAATTTCATTTTCCTACTTTTTTCCCCTGGATTTCATTTGCCCGTATCTATTGCCTCATGTTGATGGAGTTTTTTACAATGTGAGGTAACCCAAGCCTTTATTTCTGAAGGGTCTGAATCTATTGTGATTTTACCTGTGGCACGTTGCTTAATTTTCCATTCATCTTTACTTGGCTCTGGAAATATCCCTGAATTCCAGGCATAGTCTGTCTCCTCTCCCTTCATAGCAGCAATCCAATTTCCCTCGGGCAACTGGGATCCGTCACCCAAGCGCACACAGTAACCCCTTTCTTTGTTGATTCAGGAGCATGAGGAGCGTGAAATGACCAGGTGGCAGTTTCAACTTCAATTCATTAGAACAATTCTGTCTTCCTTTGAGAACCAAAACCTCTCCATCGGCACAGCCTAAAGTTAAGGGGACATACAGCAAAGGTCCTCACACGGGTTTCTGGATTCTGCAGTGAGGGAGACCAGTTTCATGTCTCTCTTTTGATTCCTGGGCTCGGGCTATGGGAGGAACCATTGCCGGATTGAGGTTCATACGATACC
The DNA here is from genome assembly GCA_963574635.1 of Cheracebus regulus. Classification (NCBI taxonomy): domain Eukaryota; kingdom Metazoa; phylum Chordata; class Mammalia; order Primates; family Pitheciidae; genus Cheracebus; species Cheracebus regulus. The sequence goes on from CAUYQU010019730.1 coordinate 32,689, forward strand.
CTGTTAGGCAAGCACCCAGCTATTTGGGGTGTAACTAAGGTAAGCCATTCCATGCTTCAGCAGCCAGATGCCTGCGGTTGCGGGGTGTGGGAGGAGATCTCATGCTTGGCACACAGCAGGGAAGCCGTGCCTCCTGCCACTTTAGAAGTGGATGAACCATGTCCTGGCAAGTGCTAGCCACCAAGGTACTCAGAGGCCCCGGCCCCTAACCTTTTCCGAGATATTTTGGAGGTCTTCCAGAATAAGTGGCTCTGTTTTAAGTTGTAGAGCACAAACGATTTTGAAGCAGACGTCAGTGGAGGTGATTGCTTAGAGCCGAAGGGCCTGCTGGGGTTGCCTCCGGTTGTGAGTGCATTCTGCGAGCCCAGTGTCCGGGAGCAGAGACTGCCAGGAAGAGCAGGAGCCTGGCTGCCCGTCCTGTTCTGGGGCCTGCTCAGCTGGAATGCAGTGTCTGTCACTGCTGCCCTCTAGGAGGCTTTGGGAAAACCATGAATTTATCTAACATTCCAGCTGTTTCTCCCTGTCCTCCTCCTCGCTTTCTCTGACTCAGGGCTGGGTGCCTGCTTCTTCCCCTAGTCTTTCTGCTGCGTTTCCTCGAGCCTTTTTTTTTTTTTAAAGACGGGGTTTCACCATGTTGGTCAGGCTGGTCTTGAACTCCCGATCTCAGGTGATCTGCCCGCCTTGGCCTCCAAAGTGCTAGGATTACAGGCATGAGCCACCACGCCCGGCCCTCGAGACTTTTTAACTCGGAAACAAGCGGTTGATCCAGCTGCAAATACTCTCGTTGGTTTTATTGTTGGATTTCTTCTGTTTTTGCAGAGAGATAGTGGGGACAGGACTGTTTTCCATGGCTGCAGGGTGTATGTGTGGACATGTTTCTGGGACACACACAGTCCCAGGTACTAGCTTACCTGCCATCCCGGCCCACGGACCTCACAGGAGGATGCCTGGGACACACAAGCTCTTTTCCTCAACCTAAAAAAGTCATGGCGAAAAAGGAGAAACAAATGACCCCCTGACTGTCAAATCCAACTGAAAGGCTAATCTCCCCAGTCTCTAATCTTCCAAATTCTCAAAAACAGAGACTGGTCTGCCTTTAGAGGGTGCTGGCTTTCCCACTGAGGAACGTGGGAAAGGGCTGCTGAGGGAAGCGTTCAGATGTGGTTGGAAGTGGCTTTAGACAGTTTTGCACCAGCGTTGTCAAGGTCCCCAGTGGTGGCCCAGGTCAGACAGCCACGAGAGGGAGGGCCTGCAGGAAGCCAGCACCGACCTGCCAGCACCCGAGCTGTGTGGGGCAAGACAAGGCCAGATTCTGTCCTCCCCTCTGCCGAGGCATGCCGTAAAGTCCCACGTAAATGAACAGGCGGGCCCAGAAGAGAACTGCACAGAAAGCATGAGGGAACCAGCACCTCCCCAGACCGGCCATCATAGGAGCGCTGTTACGTATGCGAGGGATGAACAGCAATGTACCTTACCTTTTGGGCCCCTTTCTTAGATAAAACACAGTGATTGCAGAGTCATGTCCCAGGGAGTTGATGAATGTGGTCTCGTTGCTACTGAGGCTCATGGGTGCTTGACGTGTTCTCTGACCGTGCACTCAATGAGAATTCACTGCAGAACGGGCTTCCTGACTTCAGATCACCAAAATCTTGCCTGAGGTCCTCACAGCCTAGCATTCTGGCCCAGAGAAGTAAAGAAGAGCTTTTATTCTGTGAATTCCCCAACTTATTTTCAGTGATATCTACATTCCTTCAAGTATTGGCTGGTAATAATAATATCAAGCAAATTTGTGTGGCTGATTTGAAGGCTTCGTTCAGGACGGCCAATGATTAGGGATTAAGCGGCTGTGGGAGCTGACATTCTAGGTCCCAACCAAGAGGTCTGGTCCTGAAACTGTGTCTCCGTTCTTGGCTTGCAACAAACACAGCTGGTTAGAGGTACTCACAGCATGCAGGCAGGACGAGGGCGTGAGGGTGACCCATTTGAAAAGCAAGGCGTTTATCTTCTCTTCCAGAGCAGAGAGAGAATCCCCTGCTTAGAGCACAGAAGCTGGTGCCCCGTCACGTGTGGCATGGTCCTCTGTCTGCCTGCCTGGGGAGATCCCTCCCCCTCCCCCTTCCTGAACACAGGCAGTAGGATTTGTATATATGAACACAAAAAATATAGTATTTCCCAGAGGACCAGGCGTGAACATTCCTTAATGTGCTTGTTATATTACAGTGAACGAACACCCCAAATCAGTCAGGAAACAGTGCATTTTATGTTACCTGGAGGACAGTTAGAAGAACGCTTGATTTTACCTGGGGAGTCTGGGGCTGCACTTTCGGCATGTAGGAGGTCCCATAGCTACCAGTCCAGGAATCCCAGGGTGACTGCCATTTGCCAAGGGTTACATCCCCCAAATATGTCACACAGCATGTTTGAACAAATACCTTGGCTTCTGCTTTTTATCTATACAGTAATTCTCAACATGGCCACAGATTAGAATCAATCCTGATGCCTTTGTAAGAGTGCACATTACCAGGCGCCCCAGGCTGACCGAGTCAGAACTGCGCCTGAGTCCATAGCGTGTCACTGGTCTCAGAGCACACAGGAGATTCCATGGCCCCGCCTGAGGCCATTGCACGTGAATGGTCTCTGCCGAGACCAGCTCAGTCATAGAGACCCCAACCCAGGCGGCGCTGAAGGAGTTAAGAAACAGAAACAAAAATAGAGTCTAAAAGTGGGATCAGAGTGGGACGCCGGGGGTCTGCTGGCATTTCCCAGCTGACAGCCCAGAGCAGACTCTGACCCACGTATTTATTCTTTGTGAACAAGCGATTGTTTTTAATAAGCAGGTGCTCAGCGTTCTTCATAGAATAAAGATAGACTCCACAGGCAGATAGTGCCTGTTCACTACTAAGATAGAAATAAGCTAAAAATCACTCTTTGCGAGTCAGCAATGGGGACAAGGTCACATATCCTGTGTTTTGGGAGCTGGTTTAACTAGTGCATGACCGGTACATACGGTTTACTTATTCTAGCAGTTTCCTGCCTGGGGATGGCTTGGTGGTCCTTGCCATCACTTCTCAGCTAACAACATATACTCCATCAAACACACGTCGAGACCTCCTCCCAACAGGTCTCAGAGCACGCAGGAGATTCCATGATACCCCCGAGACCATAGCATGTCACTGGTCACAGAGCACACAGGAGATTCCATGCCCCTGCCCCGGAGGCCATAGCACCTCTCTGGTCTCAGAGCACACAGGAGATTCCATGGCACCCTGGCTAGAACACTAGACCAGATGGCCTGCATGCTCTCCTCCAAGTCCAGTGGTCTTGTCTATGTTAAAACATCTCCAAAGAAGACAAGTTTTAACTCATTTAAATAAATATAAGCTACATGACACTCTATTCAAAGTGTCATGTAGCTTATATTTGAAAGGCTACATGACAGGCTACTTTGAAAGGGCTGCGTCCCCCAGACAATGTCACCCAGCGTAGACATACTGCAGCCCCAAAGCCATCGTCAGTCACCCCTTTGGCTTTATTTGCTGAAAAGCATTGGCATTTGCTGAGATGGCTGTGGGCACCCGTCTGTATCCACAGACGCTGGTCAGCCACTCTGAGCCTTTCTGGAGCAATTCAGCCGCAGAAGGGAAGACGACTGCTGTGTTTGGTTGTGGGTCTTCTGGGGAGGCTAAGGAATAACATGGAAGAAAGAGAGAAAGAAGAAGCACCCTCTGATTCAGGGTTTCCGTTCATGACAACATTCTCCCCAGAAGAAGGAAGGGGAATTGGATAGCTCTGGGAACCAGTAATGGGATAGGGAATTTTTAAAACCTGTATAGACCACCTGTTTGAAACTGTCTCACAGGACACGGGGACCAAAAGCCACTGTCGCCTGACAGCTGCTTCATGGCAGACACGAAATGAACAGGGTCTCATTTTGTGCCCAGAGGGACCAGTGTGCCACGGCCAGAGCCCACTCTCAGCCGGCACCTCTGTTGACAGAGTCCGTCAAGAACCTGAGTCCAGGGCGGCCATCCTTCACACTGGCTCATTCACTTGTTTGTCACAGGAGCAGTTATGGGGCAAAGCTCACAGTAGGGGGCTGAGGCCGAGGAGAGCAGCTTCTGCCATCGCAGCACAGGCTGCCCTGGATCAGAGCCTGGCCGCCTCTACATTCTGCCTCTTTTGGAAACCGGCTGCATTTTCTCCTTCTGCCTGTCTGTAGAGCGAAGCCCAGCTCCAGGCATGAGATGTGGGCAGATTCTTCTAGAGGCGGCACCTGCTCCATCCACAGCCAAAGGGCGGACCTACTTGAAAGCTTTGTCGCTGTGACTCAGGGCACTAAGGTGCCGCTCTTTGACGTGCCAAGACAAAGGGTAGATGGTGTGGGAATCACTCGGGCTCCAGGAGAACTGTCAGGACGGCAATGACCCACTGCAATGCTGTGAACGTAATTTTCGTGTGGGCAAATGTTTGAATAAAAAATAGTCTATTCTAGGAAATATTTTTCCATTAACAACCATCTCATTACTTCACATACCAGCTATTATTGAGAGAATTTTGTGTAGACAAAAAGCCAGTTGTTCCTGCAACGGTGTTTTATAGGGTTTAGGGTGGGGGCTTAGCCTGCCTGGAATACGCCGTGTGAGGAGGCTGAGGTTTCCACAGCCGAAGAATTGTGAGAGGAACAGAGTTTCAGCTACTCAGACTTACTACCGCAACAACATTCGCCAAAATGAGCAGAAACAGCTTCCAAAACATCATCTGGAGAGTTTCAGACAAAACACTGTTCCACGATAGTGGCCGAGCCACAGGCATTGTGACATCAGCATAAAATGGTCTCCTAGCCTCCTAGTCACCCGCCTCAGTGAATGCGTTTGTTTCCCGCAGGTGAGGGGCGGCTGGTGTCGTCGTGTCACCGCTCCTTAAAGCAGAGCTAGCGGGAGAAGCTCAGGAACCTCGGCTGGCTACAGACACCCTGTGGATCTGCTGCAGCCGCTCATCAGCTTCAGGGTTTCCGCATCCTGCTGGGTCCTTGGAGACACCCATTAGCTTGTGAAAAGCAGCATCGGAGGCCTCAAGCCGAGCACTGTGAAGAAAGGACCCACTGGGATGTGAATTGCACCGACGCCTTCTGTAATGTAGGAGGGGGACACTTTTATCTTGTTACCCCTCTGGGGCTTGCGGCCGCCTTCTGAGAGTCCAAGCTCACTCACCTTTGCAGATGACGCCTCAGCCAACACAGTCCTGCACAGCTGGGGCTCCCTCTGCCCCAGCAGGTGTGAATTCCCGCCCCCCTTTGATCTCTGACACTCCTCAGGGCCATTTGTGAGCAGAGGGGGAAGAAGGTGGAGATGCCCTACTTCTCAGCCAAGTGTTGATGGCTCCGTTCCATGGATCCTTGAGGGAGCCAGCCCTGGGAAGGTGTGGACGGCTTCTCAGGGTGTGGGCGACAGGATGGGGACGGCCAAACCTGTTTCACACTTGAACACTCACTTGTGTTTCATGTGGAAACCTCTCTGTCTTGCAGCTTCGTTTTTTAACCATTCATGGGCTCCAGTGAGTGCACTGGTGATGATTTGTGAGGGAAGGAACCCAGCACATCCTTCAAGCCTTGTTTCTGCCCTGTTCCCTGGCTCCTTTGGAGCTGAGCTGTTGCTGAACGTTGGGCACACCTGCGTGGCCATCACCATCCCCGCACCAGAGTGTGTGCGCGGCCAGGTTCTGCGCCACGTTTGCTGAGTGCTGGCGGACTCCCAGGGTGCGAGGGGGGCCTGGCGAGCTCTAAGCCTGCCAGCCAGGGTCAGGGAAGGCCATGGCACAGCGGCACAGCATGGCCCCTCACCGGCCTCTGCCTCGGGTTTCCCCCCTTCTGTCCTCCTCGGAGCCCTGGTCTGGGCAGCGTTTTGTCAACACGTACGTGGGCAGCTCCCTCCCAGCCGACATCCCGCCTCTCTGTAAAGGGTGCTGGCACCTGCCCTCACAACGGGCACTTGGGTGCCCCCATGTCAGAGACGGTGAAGGCAGGCGGGAGCCGAGGGATTGGCTCTTGAGCAGCTCCCATGTGGGAGGCCCAGGTTCCAGGCCAAGCAGCCAAGGCAGGAATGCGGGTCCCTTGGGAATGCGGGTCCCTTGGGGATGGAAGCCCCGTCTCCCTTCCTGCTTTGACTCCCGACGCCCTCAGCGCTCACGGTCGCATTTCGGAGTGACTGCTGGGTTGAGGGGCGTTCCTTGGGTGCTTTGATGAAGACACGTGAAGTGCGGCACGGAGGGAGGTGGAGGCGCGAAGGTGCTCCGTGGGGTCCTGGTCGGTGCTCCGGTCCCCTCACTGCTGCATGATACACACAGCCTCCTTTAAAAGCCACGCCGAAGTCCCGGAACCCTGGCGCTGGTGCGCACGGCTGGCGCTGTGTTGTGGCCACAAGCGGCGGTAGGAGGCGGAGGGGGGGGCGGCCGGCGCCTTGACGGCCTCGGTGACTGGGCCGCCGTGGGGACAGCTGCTCGTCGGCTCTCGTGGGTTCCAGTCTGCCTTGTCCTCTCTGCAGGGCCGCCGTTGGGTGACCAGCTTTGCGGTGCCAGCAGCGGTCAGGGCTGGTGCCGGGACCCCAGGAGCCTGTGTCACTGAGGAGCCAGCCCGAGCCGGACCCCCACGGAGCCGCACCTCCTTCCCGTCGCCAGAGCGAACGTCACGCCTTGACCGGTGGCTCTCCGGAGCATGTGAGCAGCAGCTCTCAGGGGACGCTGTTCCTCCCGCTTCCCGGGGCTCCCTGACTCGGGTTCGCCTCCACCCTGCCTGCAGCTGCCAGTCCCCGGCCCGCCGCAGGGCTCCCGTGGGCTCCCGTGGGCCTCGCCACTCTGCGCCAGCGCCGCCGCAGCCTCTTCCCCAGGCCCCCGGGCCCCTCTCACGCGGCGGCGTCTGTTGCGCAGGCCCGGGCTCAGCCTCGCCTCGCCCCGGCCTCTCCGGCCTGCCTGTCTCCGTCCTGAGCGGCCTCGTCCTCCTGCTCGTCCCGGGCGGGGGTGTCATGGGCCTGACTGCGCAGCGCGGCGTGTGGCCTGCCCAGCGATCCCCGGCGTCCCTGGGTGGCGTTCTCCTTTCCCTTCTCGGACCTTCAAAGCGCCGTTGTTCAGGTTCTTTCCGGCGAGGGGGGACCGATCTGTCGAGTTGGACCGTGGTTCCTCCGAAGCTGTGTTTCACGAGACTGTGGGCTGTGATAAAGGAGCAGGAGCATGACCCGTGATGATCGGCGACAAAAGAGGGAAGTGTAGGACAGAGCACCCGGACCCAGGCCTCCTGGGAGGGGCGGCCACAACTCCCCTGCGCGCGGGGCCGGCGCGTCTGAGCGGAGTTCCCCCAGTGCAGTCCCCGAGGCTGCCTTGAAGGGAGTAGGGCACGGCGTCAGGCCTCAGGAGGGGCCCCGTGGCCTCTCTGTGGAGGGACAAGAGCGCACCGAGAAGCCCCTTCCTGCACCTTTTTCTGTCTTGTGGTCATCGCCGCGGAGGGAGAGGGTGCCGGCCGGCAGCCACCCGAAGGCCAGGGGCCAGCGGAGCAGGTGTGGCCGGGGGCTCGGGAAGCCCACTGAGCTCTTAGCCTGCTGGATGTTACTACAAACTTTGGATTTTGATTATATGATGATAAAAATGACACAAAAATGCAAGTGCTCTGCTGTTCATTCAAATATGCGACAAATACTTGAGTGCCCACTATGTGCCGGGTAGTCTGCGTGTTGTATCACATGCATCAGGTTTCTTAGAAAGCTGTTCAGCATTTCTTAGGCTACCCATGACTCAGTTATTCTTGACCTCCCAGGCGTACCCAGACGTTCAGCTAGAGCCTCAGAGGCCCTCCTCTGCAGGCCCCTGACTGTGTTGTGGGGAGAGCAGCAGGAGCAGCCCCTTCTGTCCGAATGCACACATGTGAGTGTGTCATTGTCACTGGGTACGAAGGATTTGTATGCATTTAACAGTTTATGTATTTAACAGCTCTTTGTCTAGAAAGCTCAGCACAGCGTGCACCGCCAGCCACACAGGTCCCTGTGTGCTAAGGACGAGCGGAGGCCTCCATGTCCCTCCCCCATGCCCAGACCTGCAGCTATGACCCGCTCTAAGAAGAGGTCCAAGCCCCAGAGGCTTCTTGGGGTCCTCAGTGCTTCTGCTGAAATGCAAAAAAGGAAGCTGTCTTCAACAATAGGTGACCGATTTGGTTTGAGTGCAAAGTGAAAGGTTCTTTGCAGGCGTAAAAACCGTGATAGGACCACGAACGGTGACTTCCCCAGGCCCCAGTGCACAGAAAGCCCATGCCCTCAGCTTGGGGAAACGTGGGTCCCAGCAGGAGGATGTGCAGAGAGCCTCTGCGTCACTCACCGCTTCTCTCCCTTCCCTTTCTCTTTTTTCCTCCGTCTCTCAGGCTTCACGCCCTCTGACCTCTGGAGGCTCCATCCAAATCCCACCGCACGCGTGGAGCCGCCTCAGTAGCCCACACAAAACGTAACTGGCAGGAAGCACGTAAGCGTTGAGTTGCATTGTGCTCACAGATGGGAAGTTTTGCTTGTAAGCATTCAAACATCAATTTGATGGGTCACTTTCATGTTTTGGAGCAAAGACTCTCTGTCCCAGCTCTTATGGATTCTTAGAAACCCGTGCAGAGCTCATAGACCCCACAGCCCTGGGGCACAGCGTTGGGCTTAGGCACCCCAAGGCCCTGTTTCTTGCTGAGGGACCTGGGCCAACACCACTGGCAACGCCTATTTTGAGCTTCATTGAAGTGTTTCTTGGCTTCCCTTTCCTGCATTTACTGTTCACAGAGTCCCCACCACCTTCAACTGTCACTTCATTTGCTCCACCAGACACTACCAAGATGGTCGTCCTATAAGAGAGCTCTGATATTGTCACTCTTGTACCCAAAAACTCCCGTGGCAGCACATGGCTCACTGTGAGGTCAAGCCAGCAGGACTTTCACTTTCGGATCTGACTGCGTCCTCTCTCACCTCCCAGCCACGCTGACCCACCCCACCACGACGTGGCCATTTTCGTCCATCGCTCTGTCCCCTGGCTTTTCGCCGGGAACTGGATAAAGCTCTCCCCACCAGGAAACTATCTGCCTGGCCCTTCAAGCACCTTTCAGACCTAGCCGTGCCCTGTGCTGACTCTCACACTGCACAAGAGGATGATGTCAGGGACTCTCCAGGGTCTGTGTCAGTCACCGTCTGGCAGGGGAGTCTGTGCCTGTGACAGTTTAGGGGTGTCTGTGATAGTTTAGGGGGTCTGTGTCTGTGATAGTTTAGAGGGTCTGTGCCTGTGACAGTTTAGGGGTGTCTGTGTTTGTGATAGTTTAGGGGGTCTGTGTCTGTGATAGTTTAGGGGGTCTGTGCCTGTGACAGTTTAGGGGTGTCTGTGTCTGTGATAGTTTAGGGGGTCTGTGTCTGTGACAGTTTGGGGGGTCTGTGTCTGTGATAGTTTAGGATGTCTGTGTCTGTGACAGTTTAGGGATGTCTGTGTCTGGGACAGTTTGGGGGGTCTGTGTCTGTGACAGTTTGGGCGGTCTGTGTCTGTGACTGGGGGTGTCTGTGTCAGTCATCTGGTGGGGAAGGTTTGTGCCTGTGACAGTTTGGGGGGTCTGTGTCTGTGACTGTCTTGGGGGGTCTGTATCTGTGACAGTTTGGGGGATCTGTGTCTGTGACAGTTTAGGTGGTCTGTATCTGTGACAGTTTGGGGGGTCTGTGTCTGTGACAGTTTGGGGGGTCTGTGTCTGTGACTGCCTTGGGGGGTTTGTGTCTATGACAGTTTGTGGGTGGTCTCTGTCTGTGACTATCTGGGGGGGCCTGTGTCAGTCACTGTCTGGTGAGGACGGTCTGTGTCTGAGAGAGTTTAGGGGGGTCTGTGTGACAGTTTGGGGGGTCTGTGTCTGTGACTGTATTGGGGCTCTGTGTCTGCGACAGTTTATTGGGGGGTCTGTGTCTACAACTGGGGGGTCTGTGTCAGTCATCATCTGGCGGGCAGGGTTTGCATCTGTGACAGTTTAGGGGGGTCTGTGTCAGTCACTGATGAGGAGAGTCTGTGTCTATGACAGTTTGGGGAGTCTGTTTGTGACAGTTTGGGGGGTCTGCATCTGTGACAGACTGTCGGGGGGTCTGTATCTGTGACTGTCTGGGGGATGGTCTGTGTCTGTGACTGTTGAGGGGTGTCTGTGTCTGTGACTGTCTGGGGGGTCTGTGTCTGTGACTGTCAGGGGGTGTCTGTATCTGTGACTGTCAGGGGGTTGTCTGTGTCTGTGACTGTCAGGGGGTGTCTGTGTCTGTGACTGTCCAGGGATATCTGTGTCTGTGACTGTCCGGGGGGTCTATGCCTGTGACTGTTGGGGGGTTGTGTATGTCTGTGACTGTTGGGGGGTTGTCTGTGTCTGTGACTGTCAGGGGGGTGTCTGTGTCTGTGACTGTCCAGGGCTGGGGTGACTATGTCTGTCACACAGGGGTCAGGAAGGGCACTGTCCTTTGGCTGGAATGAGAGGGCATGCTCAGCCAGCCACATAGAGTGATTCAAACCATTCCCAGGCAGGTCTGTTGTGCACCCTCTGACTTGCTGGGTTTTCTTTTGTTTTGTTTTCTTTCCCCTGAGATGGAGTCTTGCTCTATCACCCAGGCTGGAGTGCAGTGTTGTGATCTCTGCTCACTGCAAGCTCTGTCTCCCAGGTTCAAGGGATTTTCTTGCCTCAGCCTCCCGAGTAGCTGGGACTACAGGCGGCACCATCACATCCGGCTAATTTTTTGTATTTTTAGTAGCGATGAGGTTTCACCATGTTGGCCAGGCTGGTCTTGAACTCCTGGCCGCAGGTGATCCACCTGCCTTGGCCTCACAAAGTGCTGGGATTACAGGCGTGAGCCACAGCGCCTGGCCTGGCTGGCTGTTCTTGTCTATGAAGTTCACAGTGGCACATCCATGTGTTGGAGGCCAAGTCAAGGACACAGATTCTGGAGGGAAGGCGTGCCTCTGTACAGCAGCAGGCACTGAACTGCAGTCCAGGGCAGCCCCCCCACAGAGCTGACCTAGTGTGACTTCTGGTGGTTTTGGAATCTGGGATGCGGATGTGGGCTTGGGGTGTGGACATAGGATCAGGTGGACCCTGCTTTCATCCAGACCCTGACACCCACAGCCTGCTCGGCGTGGGGATGGTGTTTCTTGTCTGTGAGCCTCCACCTCCTTTTCTGTAACGTGCCGGCCTCTGGGTGTGTGACTGACAGTTCATCAATGGTGTGCAGACTGCAGTGTGTCGGTCGGCACCCAGCAGGCAGGACAGGTGCAGCCAGGCAGGAGAGGCTGGAAACCGGGCCAGCCCGGGCTCTGTGCGGGCGCCAGCACCTCCTCTCCCTGCGGTGCCGCCAGGGCTGCTCCTGTCAGGTCCTGTCCGGGGCCGAGGGCGCTGCTCGGTCCGGGAATGCAGCCGGCGACTCTGAGGAGTGCTCCACGGCCATCACGCGCAGGAAGCTCATTTGAAAAATGCGGCCGCCTCCCCACCTTTTCTTCGTTTTCTCCGCAGATCGAAGGTCACACGTTGCTCCCTGCATTAAGGAAAAGCCAGGAAAAGCCAGGAATGCTCTAGTGGTCCTTGAGTCAAGGACAGTTGGCAGACGCCAATGTGATTCCCCTGTACTCTCTGAGACCCGTCCACTCCCGGGCGCCTCACAGAGGACACGCCCCAGGGCCCATGCCCATGGGGCCAGGCCGGGCTGTCTGAGAGGCCTCGTGGCTCCTGTGGCTGCCCCCAGGACCCAGGCTCCAGTGCGGCCGAGACGCTCCTCCCTAGCAAACCCGGGCCAGCCTGCCCGTCCCCCCAGCAGGGCCCGCCGTCCGCCTGCAGCACCTGCTCGTGTCCATTCATTCCACCTCTCCTCCTCTCTTTGTGCTGAAAGCCGGCCCTGGGCCTTGGCCGTGCACTGCCGCGGTGTGAAATGGAGTGACATTTCAGAGTGAGGGCTTTCCCACAGCTAGCAGAGGAGGGCGGTGCAGTCGATGGAGTGTTGGGGAAGATGAGAACTTGGCCAGAAAAGACGCTGAATGGGAGCAGGACAGACAGATGGCGGGTGTGGGTGGCACGAGGGGAGCCCAAGGGCCTGCCCTTCCCAGGAACTTCCCGCAGGCTGCCAGGAGGAGGGTGGCTGGGTAGGACATGGATGTCCAGTGGCATCTGGATTTCAGGAAGGGTACGTATGTCCCAAGTACTGCATGGGAATACGTATACTGAACACGAACTCTTCTTTATCTGAAATTCAAATCTTAACAACTAGCGTCCTGCTTGATGTGTTTTGTTCATGTTTGGCTGTTTTGCTAAATTTCTGGCAACCTGAGGTGAGGCTGCGTAGGCGGTGTGTGAGGGTCACCCGGCCCACGGGAATCACGGAACCTCCCTGCGGAGGCACCTGTGGGTGGCCCCACGGGTGTTTCAGGGCACCAGGGCTGGGGGCAGGGTGGTTCGTTCTCGCCTCTTTCTACTGCACTCGCGTGTTTTCCAGGTTTGTGTAAGAGAGGCTCAGGACTTGGAAAAGGGATTTCCTTGGCTGGGAGTGCAGAGAGGGAGGGTTTGAAGTGTGAGGCCGGTGGTGTGGGTGGCTAGGCAGAGAGTGCATGAGGATCGGTGCTCTCCTGGAAGGGACACACTGGCCGCCTCGGGGCCTTTCTGCTTCTGACCGTTCCGGGAGGCGAGCTGGGAGGAAGCAGGTGCCTCTCCTTAGTGCCCCGCTGGTGAGGTTTCACCAGGGAGGTGTTTGTCAGGCAGGACAAACACCTCCCGCCTGCCGTGTGGCAGGCCCTGTCACACACGCACTTCATCGGCTCACTGTGCCCTCCCAGCAGGCTTCTGCGGGGACTGTGCTAATTCCGCGGGGACGGGGCGTGGACGCCCAGGGAGTGCTGGGGGCTGAGCCCAGGCACCTGGCCCCGGGGTCCATGACTCGTGCTGCCTGGGAGAGCCCACCTCCAGATACTTGGTGTCTGTGGGGACACAAGACCGATCCCCATACTGCAGGGGACATGGGAGGTGCCCTTGGAATGTGAACGTTCCCATGGGGAGGGACAGGTGGTGCCCTCGCTGGCGGAAGGCTGGCAGAGAAGGCAGCAGATGCCTTTAAAGTTTCTTCTTGGCTGTCCGCATCTGCCGCTCACAGAGAAAAGTGACTGTCTTCCTACTCTGGATTTCGCTGCGGTATCTGATCAGATATCTTGGTGCCATTTTCCTGAAGGTGGGATGCTCTCTGGGGCACAGAGGCGTTCATGTTCAAAGGGATACTGTAGGGGTGCTCCCTGCATTAAAGAAGGGGCGGGGAGAGATGTGCTTCCTCCTCGCTCAGGGCCCGTGGAAGTGCGCCCAGGCGGGGTCCCGGGTGCCAGCGGCAGAAAGGCTGCTCCGATTGGCAGCTGAGCCTCGTTTCCCCGCTCCTGAGGCCTTGGGTTTGGGAGCTGTCCCCACTCTGTCCTTAAAGGTTGGGGTGAGAAGGTGACAAAGGGCATAGGGTGGGGGCCTTTTCCTCTCAGAGGCCGCAGGAGGCTGGTGAGGCCCAAGTAGCCAGGATCCGAGGCTGCTCACTCGCATACGTGCACACACACGCACACTCACACCCTCATGCTTCCACTCACAGAGCTACATACACCCTCACTGTCTCACACTCACACTCAGAGACCCACACGCACCCTCACGGTCTCTCACACTCACAGGCCACACTCACCCTCAGTCTCAAACTCACACTCAGAGTCCCACACACACCCTCATGGCCTCACACTCGCTCACAGGCCACACTCACCCTCACTCTCAAACTCACACTCAGAGACCCACACGCACCCTCACTGTCTCACACTCACACTCACAGGCCACACACACCCTTGCTGTCTCAAATTCACACAGAGACCTACACGCACCCTCACTGTCTCACACTCACACTCACACGCCACACTCATGCTCACTGTCTCAAATTCACACTCAGACCCACACGCACCCTCACAGTCTCACACTCACACTCACAGGCCACACACACCCTTGCTGTCTCAAATTCACACTCAGAGACCCACATGCACCCTCACAGTCACACTCACACTCACAGGCCACACTCACCCTCACTGTCTCACACACTCAGAGACCCACACACACCCTCACTGTCTCACACTCACACTCAGGCCACACTCACACTCACTGTGTCAAATTCACACTCAGAGACCCATACACATCCTCACTGTCTCACGCTCACACTCACAGGCCACACTCATGCTCACTGTCTCAAATTCACACTCAGACCCACACGCACCCTCACTGTCTCACACTCACAGAGCCACATTCACCCTCACTGTCTCACACACTCAGGCCCACATGCACCCTCACTGTCTCACACACTCACAGAGCCACACTCACCCTCACTGTCACATACAGGCCCACATGCACCCTCTGTCACACTCACACTCAGGGCCACACTCACCCTCACTGTCTCACACTCAGGCCCACATGCACCCTCACTGTCTCACACTCACACTCACAGGGCCACACTTACTCTCACTGTCTCAAACGCACACTCAGACCCACATATCTCACATTCACACTCACGGGCCACATTCACACTCACTATCTCACACTCACATTGAGAGACCCACACACACACTCACAGTCTCACATTCACACTCATGGGCCACACCCACCCTATCTCACTCACACTGAGAGACCCACACACACACTCACAGTCTCACATTCACACTCAGAGACCCACAAGCACCCTCACTGTCTCACATTCAAACTCACCGGCCACACTCACCCTCACTGTCTCACACTCACACAGACCCACATGCACCCTGTTTCACACACACTCACAGACCCACACTCACTGTCTCACACAGACCCACATGCACCCTCGTGGTCTCACATACATACAGGCCACGCTGACCCTATCTCATACTCACACTGACAGACTCACACACACCCTCCTCACAGTCTCACATTCACACTCACAGGCCACACTGTCAGTCTCACATTCATGCTCAGAGACTCACACAAACACTCATGGCCTCACATTCAAACTCACAAGCCACAGTCACCCTCACTGTCTCACACTCACACTCACAGACCCACATGCACCCTCACTGTCTCATGCTCTCACAGACGACACACATCCTCATGGGTCTCACATTCACACTCACAAGCCACACTCACCCTCACTGTCTCACAAAGTCACAGGCCACACTCTCACACTCACAGTCACAGACCCACATCCACCCTCATGGTCTCTCACAGAGCCACACTCACCCTCATTGTCTCACTCACACCCACACAACCTGTCTCACGCTCACACTCACAGACCCAAACTCACATTCACAGTCTTATGCTCACCCTCACAAACCCACAAGCACCCTGCCTCACACTCGCACTCACACAGGCATACACTCACCATCACTGTCACACTCTCACAGACACACACTCACACCTAACAGTCTCACACACTCAGACCCACACTCACCCTGTCTCACACTAACACAGGCCACACTCACCCTCACTGTCTCACACTCACACAGGCCACACTCACCCTTACTGTCTCACACACTCAGAGACCCACACACACCCTCATGGTCTCACACTCACACTCACAGGCCACACTCACCCTCGCTGTCTCACACTCTCACAGACCCACATGCACCCTCACTGGCTCACAGTCACATTCAAAGGCCACATTCACCCTCACTGTCTCACACAGACCCACATGCACCTTCATGGTTTCACATTCACACAGGCCACACTCACCCTGTCTCACACATAGTCACAGGCCACACCCACCCTCACTCTCACAGTAACAGACCCACACCCTCACAGTCTCACAGTCACACTCACAGGCCTACACTCACACTCACTGTCTCACACAGATCCACACTCACCAACAGTCTGACACTAACAGAGACCCACACACACCCTGTCTCACACTCACAGGCCCACATTCACTCTCACTGTCTGAGGCCACACTCATCCTCACTGAAATGCTCACTGGCCCACACTCACCCTCACTGTCTTACATTCACACTCACAGACCCACACACCCTCACAGTCCCACATACATGCACCCCACCCTCACCCTCACTCACACTCACAGACCAACCCACGTTCACCCTGTCTCACACACTAACAGGTCACACTATCATGGTCTCACACTCACACTCACAGACCCACACCCTGTCTCACACTCACACTCACAGACCACACACAGTCTCACATTCACACAGAGCACATTCACCCTGTTTCACACACAGGCCCCAATCACCCTCCCTGTCTCACACTCACACTCACAGACCACACTCACCCTCACTGTCTCACACTCACAGGCCCCCACTCACCCTCTCACACTCAAACTCAGATGCACACACCCTCATGGGCTCATACAGACCCACACTCACCCTGACTGTCTCACACTCACACTCATACCAACACTCACCCTCACAGTGTCACACTTACAGGCCCACACTCACACTGTCTCACACTCACACAGACCCACACTCACCCCGTCTCACACTCACAGGTCCACACTCAGTATCTCACACACTCACAGACCTACACTCACACTGCCTCACACACAGGTCCACAGTCACACTCACTGCCTCACACTCACAGACCCACATGCACTCTCATGGTCTCACAGGGACTCACACTAACCCTGTCTCACACTCACACTCATACCAACACTCACCCTCACTGGCTCACACAGGCCCACACTCACACTATCTCACACTCACAGACCCACACTCACAGGCCCACACTGTCTCACACACAGACCCACACTCATCCTTAGTCTCACACACTCACAGGTCCATACTCACACTCAATGTCTCACATTCACACCCTGAGTGTGTGTGGGCCTGAGTGTGTGTGGGCCTGAGTGTGAGACCTACACACCCTCACGGTCTCACACTCAGGCCCACATACACTCAGACCCACACTCACACTATCTCACACACAGAGACTCACAGACACCCTCATGGTCTCACACTCTCACAGGCCCACACTCACACTCACTATCTCACAATCACACTCATACCCAAACACACTCATCACACTCACACATACCCACATGCACTTTCACGGTCTCACACACACACCTCATTCACCCTCAGTCTCACACACAGGCCCATACTCTACCTCAAGGTCTCACACTCACAGGCCCACACTCACCCTCACTCTTTCACACACAGACCCACACTAACACATCACACACACTCACAGACCCACACTCACACTCATATTCTCACACCCACAGTTATACACCCACATGCACTCATGATCTCACACACACACATCTCACACAGTCTCAAACTCACATTCACAGTTACACACTGTCTCACACAGACTCACACCCTCACAGTCTCTCACACTCACAGGCCTACACTCACACTCACAGACCCACACTCAGTCTCACACTCACAGGCCCACCCTGTCTCACACTCACACTCAGACCCACACTCATCCTCACAGTCTCACACTCACACAGGCCCACACTCACTGTATCATACTCACACAGCTGCACACACCCTCATGATCTCACACACAGGCCCACACTCACAGTCTCACACACTCACAGACCCACACATCCTCACGGTCTGACACACAGGCCTACACTCACATTCCTTGTCTCACACCCACCCACACTCACACTCATGGTCTCATACACTCACAGGCCCACAGTCTCACACTCACAGACCCACACATAGTCACACACACAGGCCCACACTCATCCTGTCTCACACTCACACAGGCCCACACTCACTGTCTCACACTCACACTGAGAGACCAACACTCACACTCAGTCTCACACTCACAGACCCATAACCTCACGGTCTCACACTCACCCTCATAGGCCCACACTCACACAGACCCACTCACACTGTCTCACACACAGGCCCACACACACAGACCCACACACCCTCATGGTCTCACACACAGGCCCTCATCCTCACTGTCTCACACGCACAGGCCCACACTCACTGTCTCACACTCACACTGACAGACCAACACACTGTCACACTCACACAGACCCATACTCAACCTCACTGTCTCACACTCACCCTCACAGGCCCACACTCAAACTCACAGGCCCATTCACACTGTCTCACACTCACACTCACAGGCCCACACTCAGACACACCCTCATGGTCTCACACACAGGCCCTCATCCTCACTGTCTCACACTCACAGAGACCCACACTCACACTATCTCACACTCACACTCACAGAACCACACTCACACCCACACTTCCTGTCTCACACTCACAGATCCACACTCACCCTCATGGTCTCACACTCTCACAGGCCCACAGTCACCTTCACTGTCTCACACTCACAGGCCCACCCTCACACTCTCACATTTACACTCACAGACCCACACTCACAGACCCACACCCACCCTCATGGTCTCACATTCACACCAACACCCTCAGTGTCTCACATTCACAGGGGCACACTCCCTGTCTCACACTAACAGTCACAGACCCACACTGTCTCATGCTCATACCCTCACACCTATATCCATTCACACTCACATGCACACCCTCACTCTTTCACTCACACACACACCCTGATTCCACACTCACACTCATACCTACACCCACACTAACACATGCACACCTTCACTCTTCCACTCACACCCTGACTCCACACTCACACTCATACCTACACTCACACTAACATGCACACCCTCACTCTTCCACACTCACACTCACACTCACACCCTGACTCCACACTCACACTCATACCTACACTCACACTAACATGCACACCCTCTCTTCCACTCTCACTCACACCCTGACTCCACACACTCAGACCTACACTCACACTAACATGCACACCCTCACTTCCTCACACACCGACTCCACACACTCATACCTACTCACACTAGCATACACACCCTCACTCTTCCACTCACACATGACTCCACACTCACACTCATACCTACACTCACACTAACATGCACACCCTCATTCCACAGTCACACACCCTGACTCCACACTCACACACTCATACCTACACTCACACTAATATGCACATCCTCTTCCACTCACACTCACACTCTGACCACACTCACACTCATACCTACACTCACACTAACATGCATACCCTCACTTTTCCACTGTCACACACCCTGACTCCACACACACACACTCTCATACCTATATACACTCATGCTAACACATGCATACCCTCACTCTTCCACTATTACACACACCTTCACTCCACACTCTCACACTCACACTCTTTTGTGTCTCCGGAACACCTTTGTGAACTCCAGCTGTCTAGTGCTTAATGGAAAATGCAGTAGCATGAGTGATGTGTCCAGGGACGGGGCCAGTTGCCAGCTTGCTTGTTGTGATGTGAGCGCTGACGACAGGGCTGGCTCTCTATAGAACACACCTGCACCATGCCAAGGATGTCCAGAATACCGCAGCCGGGATGGTGCTGCTCATTCAGAAAGGACGTGAGGGCTGGGAGCCACGGCAACTCTGCCCAGGGCTTTGGAGAAGTGGAGCACCTGGTCCAAGAAGCCACAGTGAGACCCATGAGCTCTCGGCCACGGGGCGGTTCCAGCCAAAGGTAGGACTGGACATCCCAGCTCACAGAGAGAATTCCGGTGGGCTGTCTGGGCTGGGAGCGTTCTCACATCCCTCGTGGGACAAGCGATGGTCTGGCCATGCTCCGCCCTGGGCACTGGCTGCCTGGAGCTGTTGCTGGGCGGATGCCTGGGCTCCCCATGAGGTTTAGGCAGATCTTGCTTTCCAGGGTCTTGTTTGGCTCATCATTCACAAAAAGGTGGAGGAGCTGCCATGGGTCCTAAAAGGCTCCACACAGAAGCACCTGGCTTTGCTCCTACCATCCTCTGCCAGGGACTCCCCAGGGGGAATGCTTACAGTGAGTTCTCTGGAGCTTAGCTCTGCCTGAGCTGGAAGGAGGCAAGACCAAGGCGGCTGCTGGCTGTGCAGTGACCCCAGGGCCTGGCCTGGGAAAACGCCAAATGGACACTCACAAACCTCTGCATATTTGTGACAGCTAGGCCACATCTCCTGGGAGGAGAAAGAAGAGAAACAGTGGTTTGTCTTGCCTCAGCAGCTGCTGTTGAGGTGTGTAATTAATACACACACACAAGTGCACAGCTAAGAGACCCAAATACCACAACATTGCAATTGCCCCTTCAACAGTTTCCCAAAATACTGTTAAATCTATTCAGTTTACTAATTACACATTCTCACCATAATGAAAGAAACTGTTGCAATTCCTGAGCCTCGCAGGTCCCTTAGAATATTTAGAATAGCACTGTCATGCCTGTTGTCAAAGTGGGTGGGTGTCAAAAACAATCAACCGGAGTATTGCATCAACGTATTTTAAGATTCTTTTATGGAGCGCGTTTTTTTGACACACATTCAGTAATTACTAAACTGCCAAGTGATGAGAATGTGACATTGATCCTGGCTCTGATTGCAAAGCTGTCATGCGTGGTCTTCCACGGAAGGACTGTACTCTGCTCTGAGCTCCACCTTTCAGGGTGCCTCCACAGCTCCCTACGAGAAACTGGGCGGGATTCCTCTGCGGATGGAAGCTCCCTGGGGGGGTGTGGGTGGGGGCCACCTCAGGCCCCCTCTCTTCACACCCATCCACTGAGGGGCTCTCTCCTATCCTCAGTGTCACGGGAGCAACTGAGAGTGAGGTAGCAGATTTGCTAAGAAAAGCGATACTTATCAGCTGCATTATGTCTAGCATGGGTCCCATGCCTCGGGTTCTCATGGAGTCTTGTGGAAAAAGGAAGAAACAGCCGTTGGTTGAGTGCTTTCTGTGCGCTAGGGATTGCAGTAACGTTTTCATGAGCGTTATCTCGGTCCCCAACGCCATAATCCTGCTGTTACCTTTTCTTGCTGGCTGAAGAAATGGAGGCTGGAACAGAGCCTGAGCCGGTCCGCAAGCCAGCCCTGACCAGGAGCAGCCCAGGTGGAGGCTTTTCCTCACCATCGCCCTGCTTGACTCCCAAGCCACCCATCGTTTCCATGGCTTCGATACTAATGCTTATCCTTCATTATTTTTTGCATTTGAAAATTTGTTTTTAGTTGTGCAAATTTATGGAGTATGTGAGAAATTTTGTTACATGTATGTAATGTGCAGTGATCAAGTCAGGGTATTTAGGGTGATCTCAAAAGCTCAGGTAAGCAAAACAAAATCAAGCCTATGAGCCTACATTAAACCAAAGGCTTCTGCACAGCAAAGGAAACAATAGGGTAATGAGAGAGCTGGCTGAACGGGAGACAATTATTCGCAAACCATTTATCCAACAGGGGACCAATGTCCAGAATGTACAAGGAAATCAAACGACTCAATGGGAAAAAAAATCCCACTAAAAAGTGGACGAAAAACCTGAACAGGCATTTCTCAAAAGAAGACAGACATGTGGCCAACAGGTCTATGAAAAAATTTTCATCATCACCAAGTATCAGAGAAAAGCAAATCAGAACCACAGGGCGATACCCTCTTACTGCAGTCAGAATGGCTGTTACTAAAAAGACAAGAAGTAACAGACGTTGGCAAGGACTGGAAGCAAAGGAGGCTCTCAGACACTGCCGGTGGGACGGTAAGTGCAACCTCTGCGGAGAGAGTGGGGATCTCCCCAAACACTCAAAGCAGAGCTCCCACTCGATCCAGCCAGCGCACTACTGGGTGTGTGCCCAGGGGAAAGGAAACCAGCGTGTCGAAGGGATTCCTGCCAAGCCGTTGTCCACTGCAGCCCTGTTCACGATAGCACACACGGGGAACCAAGCAGCGCTCGTCCCAGGGACCGTGCGCCTCCCTGCTGGCTTGCTGGGGCGCGGGCTCGGAGAGGGCTGGCCAGGAGCTCAGGGAAAAGATGCGTGGGCCCAGAGAGGTGGGGGCTCAGCCTGGCGGCCGCAGAGACCTGGGTTCAGTCCCGGCCCTCCGGTCATCTGCACAGGGCAGCATGCCTCCTTGCCCTACGCTGGGAGGTGCCCCAGCCCGACGCTTTTCCTGCTCTTACACACCTGTGCGCTGTTCATCAGCGGACCCTCCCCTCCGAGGACGGTCTGAGACCACCCTGTCCCCGGCCCCCAGCGACTGGCACGGTTCCCAGTGCATAAGAGCTGCCACACTCCGCTGCTGGGGGAGACTAGAGGACACAGCAGTCGGAAAGCAAACAGGCACACGGCACCAAAGTCCCAGGGCAGTCACCGTGCTGCCTTTGGAGGCTGCGATCTCTGTCTTTCTGAGCTCGTTGAGGGAACAGCTGAGGGAACGGGTGTTAAGGAATAACTGCATGTCAAAACTGCATCAACTTTTGAGACACCACGGGATTCCACCTCCATAGCCAGGCCCACCGCGGCCAGGGCCGGGGGCGCCTGGAGCTCCATCTCACCACCCGGCTGGCAGCGCCTGGAGCTCCATCTCAGACGGGGCACTGCAGGCCTCCAGCGTCTGCTGATCTGCCCTGGGTGCGGTTTCTGCCAGCCCGCAGCGCCCACCTCTGCCTTCGTACCCCAACGACGATCCGGCCCTTCCCACCAGGCTTTCCACAGGGCACGTCCTTGTCTCTCAGGTTTTTGCAGGAAGATCCCAGTTTTCAGAGTCAGAGGCCAAGTCACAGGCAGCAGTCAGGCAGAAACAGCTCCATTTTCTTTTTCTCTTTGACTTATCCTTAAGTCTGCCTTTTAATTACAAGTGCCATACAAGCTTATCACAAATTTAAAGGCTAAAAAGGCAAAGGACAGGGAGAGAGGTGGTCCCTGCCACTCACAGTGCAGGCGCCCTCGGGGGCCAGGGCTGCTGCCGTCCGCCCACTTTCTAAAAGCCCATCCACTGCCCTAGTTCCAGGGCCCTTCAACTCACTTCACGTCGAAGCCATTCTATGATGGATAACGTCCATGTCTTGTCCCGGAGCATTCGGCCTGCAGGACCCACGGGGTCTGTCCTAGTGATGTGGACTGTGTTTTGGGAAGCGTGCTGACGGGCAGCAGCTAACTCTGCAGGCGAGCCCTGCCCCGGCGGGAGCACAGTGATGCACCCTAGTCACATGCTCAAGTTTAAGTCATGGGCTCCAAGCCAGAGGAGACTCAGTCCTGGGCTCCAGGCTGCAGGACTAAGTCACGCTCGGATGGGCCGAGGCGTCTGTTACGTCATGAAACCAGCTCCCGGGAAATCCAGTAAGGACGTTTCTCTGCCTTTTAAATTTTTCAGTATGAACTAGGGGCATCAAGCCTGTGTTTGTTTCTGGATTGTAGTACGTTTTCTCTGGGAATTAATTCAAGGGGCGAAAAGTTTCCACCTAGACATCGTCAGAATATCAGTAAGGAAGGAATGTGCGCATTTGGTTTCAGGAACTTTGGAAACGCAGCCCAAAGTCTAGCCTAACAGGCTTCACAGTGCAGCACTGAGCTCGGAAGCCACAGACCACCCTTGGGTCTGGCCAAGGATGTGGTGGGCAGCAGACGCATGCCGTTATTTCCAGCAATGACGTGCCCACCTGCTCTAGACGCAGCTGTTTTCTGCTTTGGCTGAATTGCCTGCATGGAACCAAACAGAAAAAGTCACAGTTGAGTCCCACTTGTGAGTGCAGCAGTGAGTCACCGGCACCGTCCCGAAGGCGTGTCCACGCTTCCGTTCCAGAGTGCTGTCCGGAGGACAACGACAAGCGGGAAGACGGCTTCCACGGGGGCAACTGCGTGGAGGGCAGAGCTTTGCCTTTGCAGTTCAGCCCCCGCCTGCGTAGGAGGGAGGGTGGCAGAAGCCGCCTTCACTCCAGGCTCTGACTTTCATTAAAAAGACAAGAAACACTCACGGGCTTCCCTTTACTTAGAAGCAGTCTGGACACAGACGGTGTGTCCTGGTCTGCCTTCCTCCCGGCCTCAGCAGCTGGCCCCAGTTCTCCTGCTCAGAAGCGCCTTCTGGGCCCAGCAGAGGCTTCACCCCAGCACACAAAACGCAGCCTTGTTTTCAGGAGCACTGGGGGTCCCGCGGGGCGCCGTGCAGCAGTGGGCAGAAGAAGGGGTCACCGTCCCACAGCGCCAACGCGCCGAGCAGCAGGCAGCTGGAGCTGCAAGAACCGCACGGCACAGACGCTGCCTGGGACCCTCCACACAGTCCAGAGCGGCTGCGGCCTCGGGGTCCCAGAGCTGCCCTGCCAGGGCACACAGCTGCAGGTCTGGGCCTGGCCACGTGGCTGCGGCACATCTGTGGGAGGGAGGCGTGAGGCCATCAGGGCGGAGGGGGACGCTGTGGACGCCCCGGACTCAGCCTGAGCTGCACCTGGCAAGGCAGGTGGCCCAGTGGGGGCTGAGAGGGCAGTTGAGGGCAGACCGTGGGCAAACCTGGCATGGATGGGCAATGGTGGGTGACGTGAGCAGAGCCATGCCAGGACAACCAGGGAGCCAGGAGGCCTCGTCTGCAGAAGCTTGGCCGCCGGGCAGGTGGACTTGACACCCTGCGTTCTCTCTGTCTCTGATGACAGGAAGCCCCCTAGCCTGGAGACTGCATTCCTGGTGTTGAGCTGGTGTTGATCAGTAGGCGAGCTCGCAAAGCCCTTCGAGGCTGTTCTGCGCCCGGACGGCAGCTTCTGGCCCAGCTTTGACAGCCGAGCTCCATGAGCAGGGATGCTAATGCTTCGTCAGGCTGTTCTACGAGACCAGACCCGCCCGTGGACTCGGCGCTGCAGTACCTACTCCTAGGAGGCCGTCCTGCCAGGCAGTGGCACGTGCCCACCACTGCAGAGGCCCAGCTGTGTCGGGTGGCACGCTGCCCTCCACCACGCGTCCTCGCTGCCTGAGGGTGTGTTTCGCCACAG
Source organism: Cheracebus regulus (assembly GCA_963574635.1). NCBI lineage: Eukaryota > Metazoa > Chordata > Mammalia > Primates > Pitheciidae > Cheracebus > Cheracebus regulus. The sequence continues at coordinate 57,510 of CAUYQU010019730.1, forward strand.
GGACGGGTACCTGCTGACTGAGGACGCCTACGGGCCTTCTGCGGAGCCCACGGCCCGCTCACACTCAGGGCGCTCCTGGGTCAGGCGGAGCTGCAGGCCTGCTCAGGACCTGCGGGGCACCCAGAGGCGCCGGGCACCGCCTCGCGACCCAGCTGCTTGTCCGCACCGCTGTGTTCTTGCCTCTCGCTCTATCAGGCTCTGGAAGGGAATTCGACAGAAAGAAAGAAGCAAGCGGGGCCGTGGTGCGTCACGAGATGCCTTCTGTCGTCTGTGTCCACGCCAGCCGTGCGTCTCGTCGGCGCGCTCCTCTCTCTAGGCTTACCGTCTCTCAGATCCAAGGCACAGACAAGCGCAAGGCCCAAATCAGGCACCAAACACACTCTGCTGGCTTGTGAGAGCCACTTGTTTCTGACGTGGAGACGCAGAAGCCTGGAGGGACTCTGTGCAGAAAGCTCTATCGCGGCAGCCCGTGATCCCCATGCACACGCCGCTGGGCTTTGTGCACAAAGAAAGCCTTGTGGGCTTGCAGGCCCTCCAGACAACAGAACACGTTGCCTGCCCAGCCTTGCCGTTTGGTGGTTCATACCAGGCCACGGGGCCCAGGGGACGCCCAAGAGCCCTCCTCCCACCGCATAGGGCCTAGTGGCAACCACTTCCCAGGGACTGCACTAGCTTGTTGCTGGTTTTCTCCTGAGCCCGCTGGGGTGTGCTAAGGTGACTGTGAGGGGAGATGTACACTCGGGGTGGTTGGGGCGGGGGACAGCTGGTGCCCGATACTTCTAGATCCCTGCCCTGGCAGAATGTCCTGAAGACAGGAACGGAAATTCCCTCAGAACATCCCTGTTCTCTGGGCTCTCCCATCTCCACCATAGCACTCCAGGATGGTCTGTAGTCAGAGGGGGCCAAGTTGCTATGATTCAAGGCTGAAGCCACTCCAGGAGCTGGAAAAGCCTCTAAAAACTCTGGAGGTCACACCTGCCCAAGCCTGTTCCTCCACTCTCTCCTGGCCAGCAGCAGCCTAGCAGCCCCTGACAATGGCGTCCCTGGATGGCGGCCCTGGGAGTCAGATTCTTAAGGGCAGGGTCAGGGTGAGGAGCTCTGAGCTCATGAGAAGGAAGCTGTGCCCCTGCTCGGCAGGGCTGAGCACACACGCAGCGCTTAAGGAGAAACGCCTTCGGCAGGTAAATGGTGGAGGAATCACAAACCAGCTCATGGCCGTGTGCTGCGTGAGCCTTTACTAAACTCTAGACCTGGTCCACTGTTGACGGCCACTTCCAAACTCTAGACCTGGTCCACTGTTGACAGCCACTTCCAAACTCTAGACCTGGTCCACTGTCGACGGCCACTTCCAAACTCTAGACCTGGTCCACTGTCGACGGCCACTTCCCAAACTCCTCTAGACCTGGTCCACTGTTGACGGCCACTTCCAAACTCTAGACCTGGTCCACTGTCGACGGCCACTTTCAAACTCCTCTAGACCTGGTCCACTGTCGACGGCCACTTCCAGGCTTATGTGGCTCTGCTGCTGCAAGCAACCACACCTGTGTTGTTTACATCTGCACAATTGCATCCACAGAATAAACTCACACTGATGGAAGTGCCCAACCAGCTGTCACATGCACCTGCCATTCCTACGGATATGGCCAGTGTTCTGCTCTTGGGAAGGGCCGGGCTTTACGTAGCCTTCACAACTGACAAGACACTGACTGTCCACGCCCTGGCCCTGGGCCGGCCTTTGCGAGCACAGCACGTTGAGCATTTTTTCACGTAGTTAAGAGTGCCTCATATTTTCTTTGCTGTGAACTGTTGAAATCCTTTGCTTCTTTTTACTTATTGACTCACTGGTCTCTTTCTTATTGATTTAAATATTTGGAAATGAGTGTTTCTGGTACTAACAGCAAATTCTTTTTCAACTAGTTACTATCTTTTGATTGGCTTATGGTGGTGTTTCCTTCTAGGCAGAAGTTTTTTATTTTTGTGCAACCTGTGCAATCATATTTCTTAACGTTATTATAGCTTCTGACTTTTGTATTTGGATCTTCCATACTTCAATGTTATCAAAATTTCTCCCATGGTCTCTTCTTTGCTTCTTTTCTTCCTTTTTTTTCTTTGTGGCAGTTACACCTTTGCTCCATCTGGAATTGATTTTGGTGAAGTATAGAACCAACTTTATAGTTTTTCTAGAAGACTACCTAGTTAGCGTCATCACATGAACCTCCTGTTTCCCTCATGATTTAAATGTCTTTATCATCTAATTTGCAGTATTTTGAGGTCTATTTCTATACTTTCTAATTGTTTGTTTCCCAGTAACATATAGTTTTAAATGGAATTTTGTAACATGTCTTAATATCTGACAGTAATACTTTATTACTTGTTTCTTCTTTTAGGTTGGTCTTTTCTTAAATCTTTTCTCACACAAATTTAGATTTAGCCTGTCTGATTTTTTATAAAGTCAGCCCTTCAGCTGGGATTGTATTATATGTGCAGAATAACGTTGTGGAAGTTGACGTCTTCATGCCTGCTTGGCTTCTGCCCGTCTTGTGCCTCCCTCCCAGGCAGGGCGGAGTTTTCCTGGCGTACGTCTTTCACATTTCTCGCTGACCTTGTTGAATTATGTTTTTGTACATTTTTGTCAATTGCTCCTTAAGGGTTATCCAGACGTACAATAAAATAATCTATAAGTGATCATCACTTTGTCTTCTTTCTCATTTTTGCACTTCCAGCGTCTTTGCCCTGATTGCACGGGATGTGCTTCCAAAGCAGAGTGAGAAGCACCCTGGAAACTCGAGTGTTTTGCTCTTCATGGCCGGAGGGAATGGTCAGGACGAGACAGAGGTCGTTTATCACGTAAAAGAACTATTCACCACTTTCTATTTCATTAGGAACAGTTCACTATTTCAAAGCATAGAGAATGGATGTTGACTTCCATCCGCTGTTTGTTGGCATTCCTAGGGCTGGTCATGCTATTTTTCTCTTTTGCGCTCTTAAATGGTGATTCATATTAATAGACCCAATATTGAGCCATTGCTACTTGGGCTGGGCAGAACCCAGAACAGCACGCACTTGTCATGGTGTGTGGTTCCCCACGCACTGCTGCGTTCCATTTGCTCATATTTTATTTGGGCTTTTTACATTGCTATTCATACATTAGGTTGGTCGGTGGTTTGGGTTGGTTTGCTTGTTTTAAACTGGTCACTTTGGTGTCAATGTCATGCTGGCTTCAAAAATAATGTGGAAGCTTTCCTTCTATTTTTGTTTGGAATAGCTTAAATATTGTTGAAATAGACGGGCAATGGCACCGCTGAAAATGGACATTTTCCGCTCTTTATCCAGGTAAGTTTGAAATGAGTCTTTTTATGTATATCTGTTGGAAATTAAAATATAAGCCAGACATTATGAATAAATTTCTATTTTATTTCAGTTGCGATTATGAAGTCCAAGAGTAGGAGTTTGCCAAATTCCAAGGTAGACTTGCCCTTAAATCCATTTGGTGCCCAACATACATTTCTTGGTTAGTTCAAAAGCTGTTTGAAGGCCAGACTGTAAGCTTTTTTTAAGCCACACTATTCACGTTTACAAGCTGAATAATGAATGATACAGAAGAATCTAATTCAGTGAGGGACGAAGTCCTGTTTTTAGGGAGCGTAGCGTTCGATCGAACAAGGGGTCTTGGCCTGACCACGCCCTGGGCAGGTCTGTGGCGGCCACGCGGGGCTCTTGGAGGGGCCAGTGGGAGTATCAAGGTCAGGAGGGGTCGTCGGGCCTGGGAGGACCCAGGAAGGGGGCGGATAGTAGGGAAGGGGTCACCGGATTCACCGTGATGGAGGAACTCTGTTGAGCTCGGGGAGGCTGTGCTCTTAAAATGGCCAGTGAGACCCAGGCCCCTGTCAGAGGACAGGTCACTTTTACAAAGAAACTTTTTGAACAGATTTTGCAAAATTCTGGGGGCCACGAGCAGAGACAGTGGTGACACCTGGGCTCTGGCCTTCTCAATCCAGGCAGAGCCGGGTTGGGCTGACTTTAACTGAGTCACAGCTTTTCTTTGTCCCAGATGGAATCTCTCAGAGACACTGGCTTCCCAGGGAGTTTGTGGGATGCAGACATTCTGTGTCACCCCATTTCTGCTCAGCATCCAGCAACAAGAAGGCCCCAGAGAGCCCGAAACAGAGCCTGGCCTCCATCTCTGACCCCAGCTGTGCTGCAGGTGGCTCAGTCACCGCAGCCAACAGCAGACAGCCTGGGGCCTCTCTTCCTGGGAGGGAAGACCCTGGTGTGCTGTGCTCCTTGTGACAAAACTCTGTGGTCCCTGTGGACACAGCGCACCCACGCCTGTGCTGCCTGAGACCCCGTGTGGCCTCCACATGCCATGAATGTGCAGTCTGTGTGCCTGAGACCCAGCGTCCTGGCACTCACGCCGTCCTGTGCAGAGCAGGACCACACTGCTATTCTTAGTCCTGGGATTCCAAGCTCAGACAGGAGTGAGGAGGGCTCCCCACAGACATTTCTACCAGACTGCGAGGCACGGAATAAATAGACTCTAGGCTTTGTGACACTAATTCCCAGGTCTAGCTAGGAAATGGACGCAGCGTCAGTTTGGCCCTGGTGTGGAGCCTCGGTCTCTCCATCTCATGCTGGGGCTCGTCTGCGGGGCTTTGGCCTCAGCACTTGGCTGCTGTCCTCAGCAAAGAGGAGGGGGTTTGCCTCTTCTGGGGACTCCTATGAACTGGCTGCCGCAGCTTCCATTAGCAGCTCCTCAACTCAAGCTAAAATAAAACTCAGGAACTCCCTCTGGGGGCTGGGACTGGCAGCACCGGCCCTCCAGGATTGCACCCTCGGTGCCTTCTGGAGAACTGAGCACAACATCTTCCTGGGACTGTGGTCCATGGCCGGCCCTGCTAACAGCTAACAGCAGCCCATGTGTCCTCATCACACTGGGTCTCCAAAATGGCTTGGGGCGCAGCTGTCCACTGCCATGGGGTGGCTCTGGGCAGCAACTGCCCTGGACTGGGAGGCTGAGAATCCTCAGCCCTTAGACCCCAGCCTGAAGTTTGGGAAAGGCACTGGCGCCAGGCGAACAAGAACAAGCCCCCACCCAGCTCTCAGACTGGTCTGCCATGTTCCCAGCTATACCTGCCCTGAACCGTGGGGAGAAGGGCCAGACTGGAGGTGGGTGAGTGCTGGGGACAGGAGGTGGGAGAGAGGTAACAAAGGAAAATGCAGAAGGGGATCCTGGACTTCCTTCCAGCTGCAGAACCCTCAGTCCCAGCCCACCCCCCATAAGCTGCTCCCCCAGCCCCAGACCATCCCACAGCTTTCTGACCCCCCAGATCCCTAGACTACCTCCCAGCCTGCTGACCCTCAGCCCCCAGATCATTCCCCAGCTTGCTGATCCCCAGCCGCCAGCCCATCCCCCAGCCTGCTCCCCCAGCCCCAGACCCGCCCCCAAACCTGATGACCCCTCAGCCCCTAGACTACCTCCTAGCCTGCTCCCCCAACCCCAGACCACCCCCCAGCCTGCTGACCCCCAGCCCTCAGCCCATCCCCCAGCCTGCTGACACCCCCCAGCCCCAGACCACCCCCCAGCCTTCGCCCCCAGCTGCAGACCACACCCCCAGCCTGCTGACCTCCCCAGCCTGCTGACCCCCAGCCCCTAGCCCATCCCTCAACCTGCTGACCCCCCAGCTCCAAGCCTATTCCCCCAGGCTGCTGACCTCCCAGCCTCAGTACCACCCCCAGCCTGCTCCCCCAGCTCCCAGCCCACCCCCAAGCCTGCTGACCCTCCAGCCCCCAGGCCTCAGCACCCCCCACCCAGCCCCATTCCAGAGCACAGATAAAAGTGAAACCTGAGCGGCAAATGTTTGTGGAGCCGCCGCCAATCAAGGGCTTCGTTGCCAGGGTAACCGGGACACTTCATCAGCTCCGTGAACAGATGGTCAGTGAGCAACAGGCAGCATATGTTCCTGTAAGCCCTGACACGGGCACAGATGGAGGGTGGGCGGGAGGCTCTGCCCCCTTCCCATGGGTGCGGCACTGCCGGAGGCACAGAGGCCAGGGGAGCCCGCGTGGCGCTGGTGCGTGCGGATTACTAACAGGCCAGTGCCTCCCCCAGCCTCGCTTAACCAGAGTGCAGCACCGTTAACAACAGCCAGGCACACAGAGCTGCGCGCTGAGGCCAAATCAGGGCCAGGAGTCCTCGTTAGCAGCCTGCCCACCTTCCTGTGTCACTGTCTCAGGCCTCTGGTTTCTGTGGGTCTTTACAGGAGAAATCAAACTGCCCTTTACAGGATCAAAGGAGAATTAAATGCCTTTCAGGGGTGGAGGTGGGGTCCCAGAGGGTGCGGTCTCAAAGCCGATCAAAGTCAGTATACACAGATTCACGTGTGCTGGCCACTGGCTAGCATGACAAGTGCTTCACCCTCATGCAGTTTGACCCCTCAAGTGAGGTCCCCAATCTCTCCACCATCGCCAGCATGAGGGTACTCAGGGAGAAAGGATCTTGGTGATGACACCGTTGATTGCCGGCATTATTACAGCAACTGCCTTTCACTGAACATCTGCTAAGTCCACACCCTGGATACACCTCTGAGATCCCATCTCTGCAGCCCAGCAAAGGTGTCCAGCAGGCTCTGAGGTCCAGGCCCAGCTGAGCTCCAGGAAGGCGGGCTTGTGGTCACAGGCCACAGGGCAGGCCTAGCTGTGTCTGCCCTGGGCTATGCTGTGGCCACGAGAAGCCAGGCACCCTTTCTCCTGTGGACAGTCCCGGCTCCTCTCTTCAGTGTCTGCTGGTCCTGGGTGCATCTCTGTGCACAGTGGACACAGCGTCCCAGCTCCCATTCCATCTCTGGTCTCTGTCCTCAGGCCTGTCTGTGCTCTGCACACATCTGCCTGGTTCACAGGCCTCACAAATTCACTACGCACTGGTACCCAACACCGGCACAGATCTGACCCTCTAACAATCTTCAGTGGGATCCTATCCTACCCCAGGAATGTCCACAGCAGACGTCTGCTTTGCTGGATGCATTCCAGTGCTGAGCAGGACTCTGCCAGAGAGCCTTGTGGAGAGGCCGTCAATATTCTGTCTCTAGGTCAAATGCGGTAGAAATCCATCGGCAAGCGCAGAAGTTATTAGGAAGAGGCCAGCAGGGGCAGTCATTTGACAGTACTCCTTTTCATACAAATCAGGTTAAAATCCGAAGGAGCGGCCTTGACTGTCCAGAGGGATAAACTCTGTTTGTATAAAAACAAATGCCCTGGCTTCTTTGCAGGGAGGCTGGGGCAGCAACAACGTTGGCATGAATGGGGCCTGCCAGGCCCACTGGCCTCAGCAAACAAACTACTCATGACTGTGCCCAGTCGGACATGAGCTGCCAGGAAGGCCAGGAATTTCCTTCCACCTCCTTTCTGCTTGACTTGGTTTGCCAATGCTGCACATCCAAGAGAAAAGAATCAGTGTGCATTTTCTCTTCAGGGGCGCTTGCGTGAAAGACATCCATCTTCCTGTCATCGTCCCTGGGCGAGCCCAGGGCCAGCAACACCTGGGCCACAGCTCCCCCAAACCAAGAGAAACAGCCAGCAGGACAAAGCCAGGCTAGCCCTAAGCATGCCACATGGCCCGGTGCTATGCCGAGGAAACTTCAAGGGCACCTCCAAGGAAATGTGTGAATCTGAGTAAATCTTAATCACTCCAATTAAGCATTTAGAAAAATACTTGTTTAGTGGGAAATGTGTAGCTCTAAATGCCTATCTACAACAGTAGAAATGCTTAAAATCAATGACCCAACGTTCCACCTTAAGATGCTAGAAATAGAAGAGCAAAATTAACACAAAAATAAGTGTTAACAGAAAATAAAGAACAGAAATCAATGAATAAAGAGCAGACGACAGAGGAAAAGAAGGATGAAATAAAGAGCAGACGACAGAGGAAAAAAAGATTGGCAAACTTGATAAACTGCAGCCTAGAGTGATCAGAGAAGGGACAGCACATGTGGCAAGATCAGGCATGGAGGAGGGTCATCATAACAGACCCTACAGGCGTCACGGGAATCGGCAGCAGACGGTCCTTGTCTGGGCCAGGGCTCAGGCTCAAGGCAGCTTTTTGGACAGAAACCTGTGTATTGATTGTGAGAGTTACACAGCTATTTCCATTTGTTAAAAATGCAAAATTTTGTTGGATGTACATTATACCTCAATAAACTTGATATCAACAGTAAAAAGGTTTTTCTGCCTTCTCCAACAGAAACAATTTTTCATGTTTCTCTGTGATAAATTCAGATATTCATTACTCTCCGCTGTAATTCCACACACTGAAGCTCTTGGGAGGTGAGTGCTGCTTGCTTCTGTCACGGTGAATGCCCGTGGTAGGAGCAGCTGGGCCCATCCTCTCCCTTGGGCCAACCCACACCTTTCCTGGGTGCTATCCTCACCCTCCAAGCCTCTGATGTGTGGCTTCCACCAGCTCCAGCCCAAGAGCCGTCAACAGGGTTGGTTCTCGGGCTGCACAGGCCTCTGACGAAGACGGGTGTCCCTGTGCTGTCGGGATTGGCTGCTTGGAGGGGGCCTGGGAGTCACTTCTGCTCTCCTCAGGCAGCAGCCACCCTGAGGAGGCACTGGGGGTGCCAGATGAATGAGTAAGGTGACCTTTGGGATCCACTAGGCTCTGTGATCTCTCATGACCAGACATGTATTTTTGCCTTTGTTTAGGCAAATAGAGCCATACACAGAATCATTTCAGTTGGGCCAAATCTATAAAAGGGGGGGGGGGTGGGGAAACAGATTTAAAAACTCTCAGGGAATCTCACAAAACCCAATCACATATTTGTCGGCGACCCACTATGCGGAAGTCACTGTCCCAAGGTTTGTGGGGACAAAAACGAGCAAAGCAATCCCCTGCCACCGTGTGCTGACTTCTGCCCCGTGAAGGCTGCGCTCGTGCACAGGGCTGGCTGCGCTTCCGCACTCCGGTTGCGTTGGGTGGGTTCCCAGCTGCAGGATTGACTACTGGAGTCTGGTTCTCGGGACTGAAAGGTCTTCATCACACGGATCCGCCTCGGGTGGAGGGAATGGAGGGGCTGCTGTGAGGCCGTGGGTTTCTCCAGAGAACTCTGAAGTCCTCCTGGTCCCCAGAGAAAGAGAAAGCACTTCTTTCGGAGACCCGCATGGCCAAATAGGGCAGTCAAGGTCGCGGTGCAAAAGTGTCACTGTGGCCAGCCCCCACCCTGCAAAGTGCTGTCCGAAGCGAACCCCAGCCTTCCCTCATTGACATGGCCCCCGCGTGGTCTCCCGAGCTGTACTGCCTTCCTGGAGGCTCAACCTGGAGCTTCTGGAAGCTCTGGGAACCTGATTAGGTGGCTGTGTGGGAATGCAGATGCTAAATCTGGCCATCTCAATCCTGAATTCCGAAGCAATGATTGACGAGTGTCACCTGTAGTTCATGACTCCAGAGCGAGTAGCCCAGGCATCCCTGAATCCTCAGTCACAGGATGGGGGACAGCAGTGACCAATGGCTGCACAAACAAAGTCGGGACCTGAAGGGTGGTCGGGGGAGGGGACGCTGTGGGAAGACCTTGTGCAGCGCCCACAGACCTTGCCAGCAGTTGGGGTGCCAGCCCTGCCTGGCTCTGGTTGACATGGACTTCCAGTCCAGACACCCTTGTCTGTTTCCCCAGACCTGAGCCTGCGAGAACAGAGCACGCTCATCTCCTCCCCGGCTGTAGCCTGAGCTCCCCATCAGCTGAGGTCCAGGACCAGCAAATCAGGCTGAGTGGCTAAGAAAGGGAAGCCTAATTCCTCACTCAGGGTCCGAAACCAGAATTAAGACAAGGAGAGTGTCTGCAGAGAGGGGCATTGTCTACCTGCAGAGGGGCCACTCGTCTGGTCTCTGCAGCCACCTGTGATTTCTGGACCCTGATGGACAGTATTTTTCCTATGGCTGCTCTGATATGTAACTGCAGAGCTTGTGGCTTAAAGCAACACGAGTTTATTATCTTACAGTGCTGGAGGTCGGGAGTCCAGAATGGGTCTCACTAAGCTAAAATTCAAGGTGTTTGTGGGTCTCCAGCGGAGAGAACCGTTCCTGTCTCCTGCAGCTTCCAGAGGCAGCCCGCACTCGTTGGCTCGTGGCTGCATTGACACCTGGTTCTGTCTGGGCCTCTGCGTCCCCCTTAGGAGGACCCCAGACGCATGCAGGGCCCATCTGGATAATCCAGGACCATCTGATCCAAGAGCCTCAACTTTACCACACTTGCAGAGTCCCTCTGCAGACCCGTCTGGTGGGGACAGCACCAGGCCCCACCACCTGCCCCAGGAGCCTGCCATGCTCTGAGCTGTGTGTACCACAGACAGGCAGAGCTTGGCAGCCAGTGGCAAAGACAATGGGGATGACATCATGGACCACACCCCGTGGGCCGGCCCCCGTCACAGCCCACCTGCCGCTCAGTGCGTGGGACAGGGAGGGAAGAGGACTTCACCTATCAACAGCAATCAGCCTCACCGGGCCGTGGAGGGCGAATTCCTCTGCAGCTTTTGAGCACCCAAGAAGACTGAGTGCTCAGTGAGCGGAGAGTAGGCCTGGATATCCCACACAGCCAGTGCCTCCGCACACCTGGCCTGAGCCCCTGGGAATTGTTTCTACCCTGCTGTTGTCCCCTTGGTGTGAACGGTACCTTATGAACTGGCTTCCCGTTGTTGGGGGCGAGTGGCCATTCCCTTCCCTGGCTAGCAGCAAGCTGTCAGCACTGGGGTGGCACATCAATTTGGAGCCAACCTTGTAGGCCCTGAGAATTTTACAGGAAGAGGTAATGATTTCCTGGTGTATATGTGAATGAATTATTTTCTCATTTTTCTCTGTCTTCAGCCTTTGCGGCTCCCGTCCTGCTGGAGGAGGGATGTGGAGACGGCATTCTGGCCCCTGTCTACCATAGCTTTGCTGTGGGCTTCTAGGGGTGGGGCATTTAGCAGCTGAGCATCTCAAATGTCAAGCACTGCTGGGGTGTGTGTCATGGTTGGGCCCCAACCACGCAGTGCAGCTTTAGCAGCAGCTGAGCTGCACAGCCATCTGGGAACCCTCCAGAGAAACAGGACACAGGCACGGGACCCAAGGCTTGGTCATTCCACTCAGGGAGCCCCTTCTCACTCCTCAAGACCAGATTCTGTTCACCCTTGTGAACACTGCCAGAATCAAAACTGAGCTGCTTGGGTTAAAGCGCTGACAGAGGAAGTTCTGGAAGACCATGAAGAGAGGGTTCTCCTGTATAAATGTCTGATAATAGGAATCGTCACACAAGACTGCAAAACCCACAACCTTAAACAAGGCCATCGCACCCTTACACAAAAGGCACTTCCACAAGGACAGCCGCCCACTGGTCTGTCCAACCTCAGACTGGTGCCACTCTTGTTATTGATTCATACAGCCAAAAATAATTATCCCAAAACGGTGAAATCCTCTTTCAAATTTTCCCTCTAAAAACATTTGTCCCTGTATTAGTTCTCAGACAGCTATAAAGATAATACCCCAGGGTGGGTAATTTATAAAGGAAAGAGGTTTAATTGACTCACAGTTCCACATGGCTGGGGAGGCCTCAGGAAACTTACAGTCGTGGCAGGAGGCGAAGAGGAAGCAAGGACCTTCTTCACATGGTGTCAGGGGAGAGAAGTCCCAGCAGGAGAAATGCCAGGCACAAAACCATCAGATCTCGCGAGAACTCACTACCGTGAGAACAGCCCATGATCTGTGAAACTGCCCCATGATCCACTCACCTTCCACCAGGTCTCTCCCTCAACACTTGGGAATCACAATTTAAGACGAGATTTGGGTGGGGACCCAAAGCATAACCATATCAGTCCTCCTTTGCCTCCCTGAATATGCTCATAGTTTACTATGGCATATGTCTTCCCATTGCAATGTCTACTCCCAAATAAATACCACTTTCTGTCAGAGAGCCTGTCTTTGTTTGTTATTTAGGTTTACATAAGTGGTGTCTAGAGCAGAACCTGGAAAAAGATTGCAATTGGAAGGATCTGGTGATTCTTAGACCTGGTGTGTAGTGCTCACTTGAGCCCTTTGAGCTCTCTGCTTCTGCAGCTTTTCTACCCTGGTGAGTCTTCTCTCAGGCTGAGGCGCACTCTTTTTTGGTAGAGGCTTTTTGATTTCATAGGAATTTGTTTTGGTTATAAGGCCACCCTTAATAAAGAACCTTACATCCCAGCTGGGATGATAAAAAGACTTTTTGTCTTTTCCAGCAAGTTCTTTCTGGTATAAAGACAAGTGTCTGGTTCCTGTAGAATTTCCATTCTGTCTCTGAGGCACGTCTTTTCTAGTGAATTTGCTTTTGGTTCTTTCTGTGCACCTAATTTAATATTTTGTTTGATGTGGCTCTTTTGTTTGTTTCTGGAAATCTTCTAAGAGCAAAAGTAAGCATTCTTGGACACAGGATGGCTCATTAAAAGCCACTAGAATGGTTGCCACTATCTAAAACACTGGCCCAAACTCCTGACATTCTCTGACAGGATTTATAGGATTTTCTTTGCTCTCAAGAGATTAATAAGAAACGGAATGGGATTGTCAAACGTGAAGGCGTGCCAGGTATTCTGGGCCTCCAGCTGGTCCATTCTCATGAACCTTTTAAACTGATGGGCAAATTACATCAAGGAAAATTCAGAGCTCAGTGGTCATTATCTGAACTTTCTTAAAAACCCTACAACTAGAGAGTTAGCATTCTAAGTCCTCTATTTTTTTCTGCCTATGTCCAATTTGCTGACCCTTCTGCTGGTATTGAGATAAAACTCACTGCTTATGATATTCCAGTCAAGATTCTTTTTTTTAAAAAAAAGTCTTAAAGGGCAACCAGGCATAGTGGCTCACGCCTGTAATCCCAGCACTTTGGGAGGCCGAGGGGGATGAATCACAAGGTCAGGAGTTTGAGACCATCCTGGCCAACATGGTGAAACCCCATCTCGACTAAAATACAAAAATTAACCGGGCATGGTGGCACACACCTGAGGCTGAGGCAGGAGAATTGCTGGAATCCGGGAGGTGGAGGTTGCAGTGAGCCGAGATCGTGCTCCTATACTCCAGCCTGGGGACAGAGCAAAACTCCACGAAAAAAAAAAAAGTCATAAAGGGCTTTCAAATTACTGGTTTTACATATTATAACAGCTTCATTGTAACCAACAGCCTAGACACTTTTTGAAAATGTAAATTTAGATTTGCCTAACAGTTTCTTAGGGTGATGGAACCGGTAACTGAAGGACTGATAGTCTAAAAGGAAAGACCTAGATAAATGTTTATAAAAGTCAGGCTCTGAGATCAAACAGGTCAAAATCTTAAGCTCAGAGCAGTACTATAATTTTTTTATATATCTGGCATAAACATTGCTTTTTCTGTCATGCAGGAGCCAAGGGAAAAAAGCCCCCAAAACCTGCTAAAATATTTCCCCACCTGCACTGACTAGTCAAGGAAACCAGACTGCAAACAAAACAGATTCTTTACTAATTCAAGGCTACCTGGACATTTGTTTTTTCTTATATAATCTGGCTAGTCCAAGCTAAAATGTAAACATTAAAAATTTAATACTACACTCATTTGAAACAAACAAACAAAAAATGTCTTTTAAAACCAAACTGCTTAACCCAACATTTGGTCCACCGCTTTCATCAGACTACCTATCAGAGTAAATAGTTTTTGCCACATAAACAGTTCCCATTGTGCCAGAAATGTAATTTGGATCTAACTATCTTATAAACTAGTGAGTTTGTATATTTTACTGTCTCATGACTAAAATTCTAAAATGAAAGTTATCTTTGCGTATGTATATACATTTAGGTGTGTTTATGCATGTGTACATATATTATGTTGTACATTGTATCTACATAGTAAAATCTGGCATTGTGGGCCAGAAATCCCTTAAGAAATTCTATTCAGATTTGCTTAAATGAGTGCTCATACATGTAGCCATTAACCTAAATGTCTTTTATTTCATGTGATCTAAGTATATCTTTGATAAACGAGCTGGTTTAAAAATCATTGATAAAACTAGAAATATCTTCAAAATTGTGAGCGCCTGAAACTGCTCATCAGGGTCAACCAGAACAAAGATTAATCACATGAGATTAAATAATTCATAATGTTTTTATTATTTTTATTTAAAACATTGTTAGTTCTTTACTTAAATGTTTTGCTTTCCAGTTTTAAGGATATTTTCTCTTAAACTCCCTATAAGTTACAATCTGGTAAAGTACACTTTTGCAAGCAGAGGTGGAAGCATTTGTTTTTTTCTCCCTTCTTGAGTTCTCCAAATTTTGAAAATCATTCCTATTTTTATGGCAATAAGGTTATTTGCTAAGTTCAATAAAAATTGGCTCTCTCTTTACAACAGAAGATAATTTAAAAAATCGTTTGTTACCAAGACTTTGACTGAAATGTCATACTTGTGAATGTGCATAGAATGCCTGTCAAGGGTTCCCAGATTTACAGTGAGTAGATAAAAACTGTCACTTCCTGGAAGTCCCAGGAACCTTAAGACTGTAAGTAAAATCTAAAGTCTGCCTTGGTTTGGCTTCCTAGCCTCCAGAAGTTTTTAAATCTGAGATTCCTGTGCAACAAATGTAGAGAGAAAATGTTTCTGAAGAAAAGTCCTAATGCACCTATTACTAGATTGTGGCTCTGTGCATTGTTTTCAAGCTCTTGTTATCTACCTATAGACTAGACTTGAATCGTCCTCATTCCTGCAACTTTCTTCCATAGTTACTAAAGTTGAATACTGCTCTCTTCCTGATGCCCTATAAGCGGAAACTATATAAATTTTAAGGAACAAGTCTATGTCTGATGTTTGGGCAACACCCAATTTACCAAAACACTCAACGCCATAACCAGAGACATTCAAACTGCAAACCAGGATGAGAAATTGATGTTTCCATGCTGTAGACAACTTTTCCCAAGACACTGGAACAAAACTCTGAATCATAATAAGACTTTTACCCCTCTTAAAGCCCACCTTTTTCACTTGATGGGATAATGGTCAATTGATTTATCTAGTTGGTTGCCTTTAAGCCTAGGTTCATGGCTCAAAACCATTATGCAGACTAGGATAGTCACATTACTAATAATTTTACTTCGAATTTCCACTTTTTAAACTTTGTATCTGTTACTTGTTAAATTTTTGTAGAAGTACAACTCCTAGCAGAAGAATGCTGGCCTAGCATTTTGAGATGATAACAGAAGACTATGGAAAAAGACAAAATTGAACTTAATACTAGACTCTACGTAGACTTAGCCTGATAGCCACTCCTTTCAAACCTCCCTTGTTGCTCAACTGTGGCTAAAAGGGTTTTCACAATGACTCCTACTCACCAATCACTACCTCCAGTGTGGGGCCAGACCAGCAACCCAGGGCAGGTCCTTCTTGGCACCAGGGGACATCAGACTTAACTACAGGGGGATTGATCAGTGACACTTTTGGAGAAAGATCTTGACCAAAAGTTGGAAATGTGAAAACTGACAGAAGCAAAATGGAGTCACTTGTGTTACAAAATGCTTTTGACAAATAGAGCTGGGAAAGACCGTAAAGGGAGGTAACAAGAACAATTGCAAAAGAGTCAAAAGGACTGCAACATTACACAAAAATAATTCTACAAGGCCATCTGTCCAGCAAGTGCCTCTCCAGCACTGAACTGTAATCTCCCTTGCTATACACCCTAATTTTTCCTTTAAAAACCTTTGTCTTCTTTGACTTCCTTGAATGTGCACATAATCTACTATGGCACGTGTATTCCATTGCAATGTCCTATTCCCAAATCAGTATGATTTTCTCATAGAGCCTCCCCCACCCCGTTGCACTCACTCTGGACATTTGGACAACGCGGATGGAGGCAACGTGGCTCTCTCCCTACTCCTGAAACTGCTGCTGCAGAGGGAGGTAGTGTGGCAGGAAGCCCTGAGGGCCTGTGAAAGTTGTAGTTTCTCTTCCATGGAGGGCAGAGGAAAAGTTTTGGGGCATTTACCATGGCTTGTTTTCACAGATGCCCACTCTCCTAGTCGAAGGGATGAGGACTTTATTTCAAAGTTATATAAGTGACAAAGAAATAAGATCTAGAAGCAGCAGGGGTTTCAAGTGAGCAAAAATAGGGGAAATAGAAAGTTAATGTTTACATAAGGAAATCCACATAAGAGGAATGAAAAACATCTATTTCCAAAGCTAGGAATAAATGTGGGTCCTACAAAACTTGTATGAAAAATGATTAGATATGTAAATGTCCTTAAGAAGAAACTGAAGGGAGTGGTCACGGTATTTCAAATGTAATAAAATATCTAGAGACCGTGTCCCTTTTTAGTACACTAGACAGGATTTTAAGGAAAGGAGCCCTGTGCCTTTGGCCTGTGGGTCAAGGTAATTCATCAAGTGCAGGCACACAAACTGTCCTGTGAGCATGTTCAGGGGCTTATTTTGTTTCTAAAGAGCAACAACCATTAGGAAATGTCTTCAGGTGACAGGAGTGAGCACCTCCTAGAAACACTGAGCATCTTCAGAGCCACGGCGTGGCCCAGCAGGACCCAGGGTCACCACCAGCTTCTCCTTTCTCAGGTGGAGACAGATGTGAGTTTGAGGTTTCTGCAAGACAGCTGCCCACAGAGGACTTGCTTCCTAACTCCTCACCTGAATTCTTTCCATCATTAATACCCTGGCCATTCCTCTCTCCAGAGGAACAGCTCAGTACAATCTGGGGCTTAAAATTTCAATTCTTACCAAGATCCAAGGTGGAAGAAAAGGGACAGCTCTGGAGTGCAGTTCCCAGCGAGAACAATGCAGAGGGTGAGTGATCACCGCATTTCCAAATGAGTTATTACTGCCCACAGACTAGGAGATTCCTGGGCTGAAAAGCACCACGAGTTTCCAGCAGGGCTGTTTCAGCTGGCACAGTGGGTCTCTGTACAAAAACTCACACAAATCACGGTGGCCGTTTCAACTTGTACCTGGAACGCCTGGGAGACAGTGCTGCCCATTCAACTGAAAAAAAGGGCTGAAACAGGGAGTCAGATGATCTGGCTCGGTGGGTCCCACCCCATAAAGACCAGCAATCTGAAACACTCTGGACTGAGAGTTTCATAGCAAGTGCAGCTGGACCTGGGATGGTCCAGCTCTGTGGGGGGAAAGGGCATCCGCCATTACCGAGGCAGACTGCCATTACCGAGGCAATTTGCCATTACTGAGGCAGTTTTAACTATACTTCTATGAATAAAACTTGTGCAAGGAAGTTCACAGAGCAGCTGGGCAGAGCCCATGGCAGCTCAGCAACGCCTCTGCTGGCAGACTGTGACTAGGCTACCTCCTCGCTGGGCAGGGCATCGCTGAAAAAAGGCAGCAGCATGTCAGGAACTTATAAATAAAGCCCGACCTTCCCAGGACAGAGCACCTGGGAAAAAAGGCAGTTATGAGTTCCACTGCAGCAGACTTAAACGTACCTGCCCAGCAGCTCTGAACAGAACAATGGAGCTCAGAACTCAGGACTTGAGCTCCTATAAGGGTCAGACTGTCTCCTCAAGCAGCTCCCTGACCCCCATATATCCAAAGAGCTTACCTCACAAAGGAGAGCTCAGGCTGACATTTGGTGGGTATCCTTCTGGGACTAAGAAAACGTAAGAAACTGGCAGAAACCCTTACTGTTCTGCAGCCGCTGCAGGTGATCCCCAGGTAAGCAGGGTCTGGAGCGGACCTCTTGCAGTCCTAGAGCAGAGGGGCCTGTTAGAAGGAAAACTAAAAAAAAACCAGAAAGAAACATTCATCATCAACAAAAAGGACGTCCACTCAGAGACCCCATCTGAAAGTCACCAACTACAAAGACCACAGGTAGATAAATCCAAAAAGATGGGAAGAAACAAGCGCCAAAGGATGAAAACACCCAAAACCAGAATGCTTCTCCTCCTCCAAGGGATCACAACTACTCACCAGCAAGAGAAAAAAGCTGGACAGAGAATGAGTGTGATGAATTGACAGAATCAGGCTTCAGAAGGTAGGTAATAACAAACTTTTCTGAGCTAAAAGAACATGTTCTAACCTAATGCAAAGAAACTAAGAACCTTGAAAAAAGTTTGATGAAATGCTAATGAGAATAAACAGCTTAGAGAAGAAAATAAATGACCTGATGGAGCTGAAAGACACGAGAACTCTGTGAAGCATACACAAGTTTAATAGCCAAATCAACCAAGCAGAAGAAAGGATATCAGAGACTGAAGATCAACTCAATAAAATAAAACAAGAAGGCAAGATTAGAGGAAAAAGAGTGAAAAGAAATGAACAGAGACTCCGAGAAATATGGGATTATGTGAAAAGACCTAATCTACATTTGATAGGTGTACCGGCATGTGACGGAGAGAATGAATCCAAGCTGGAAAACACTCTTCAGGATATTATCCAGAACATCCCCAAAGTAGCAAGGCAGGCCAACATTCAAATACAGGAAATACAGAGAACACCACAAGGATACTCCTCAAGAAGAGCAACCCCAAGGCACATAATCATCAGATTCACCAGGGTTGAAATGAAGGAGAAAATGCTAAGGGCAGCTAGAGAGAAAGGTCGGGATATCCACAAAGGGAATCACATCAGACTCACAGTGGCTCTCTCGGCAGAAACCCTAAAACCCAGAAGAGAGTGGGGGCCCATATTCAACATCCTTAAAGAAAAAAACATTCAACCTAGAATTTCATATCCAGCCAAACTAAGCTTCATAAGCGAAGGAGAAATAAAATCCTTTACAAACAAGCAATTGCTCAGAGATTTCATCACCACTGGGCGTGCCTTACAAGAGCTCCTGAAAGAAGCACTAAACATAGAAAGGAACAACCAGTACCAGCCACTCTAAAAACATACCAAATGGTAAAGAGGACCGACACAATGAAGAAACTGCATCAACTAATGGGCAAAACAGCCAGCTAGCATCAAAATGGCAGGATCAAATTCACACATAACAATATTAACCTTAAATGTAAATGGGCTAAACGTGCTAATCAAGACACAGACTGGCAAATTGGATGAAAAGAAAAGAACCATTGGTGTGTTGTATCCAGGAAACCCATCTCACATGCAAGGACAGACATAGGTTCAAAATAAAGGGATGGAGGAAGATTTACCAAGCAACTGGAGAGCAAATAAAAGCAGGAGTTGAAATCCTAGTCTCTGATAAAATAGACTTTAAACCAACAAAGATAAAAACAGACAAAGAAGGGCATTACATAATGGTAAAAGGATCAATGCATCAAGGAGAGCTAACGATCCTAAATATATATACACCAAATATAGGAGTACCCAGATACATAAAGCAAGTTGTTAATGACCTACAAAGAGACTTAGACTCCCATACAATAATAGTGGTAGACTTTAACACTCCACTGTCAATATTAGACAGATCGAGACAGAAAATTAACAAGGATATCCATGACTTGAACTCAGATCTGGACCAAGCAAACCTAATAGACATCTACAGAACTCTCCATCCCAAACCCAAAGAATATACATTCTTCTCAGTACCACATCACACCTACTCTAAAACTGACCACATAATTAGAAGCAAATCACTCCTCCGCAAATGCAAAAGAACAGAAATCATAACAAACACTCTCAGACCACAGCGCAATCAAATTAGAACTCAGGATTAAGAAACTAACTCAAAACCACACAACTTCTTGGAAACTGAACAATTGGCTCTTGAATGTTGACTGGATAAACAATGAAATGAAGGCAGAAATAAAGATGTTCTTCGAAACCAACGAGAACAAAGACACAATGTACCAGAATCTCTGGGACACGTTTAAAGCAGTGTCTAGAGGAAAACTTATAGCAATAAATGTCCACATGAGAAGCAAGGAAAGATCTAAAATTGACACCCTATCATCAAAATTGAAAGAGCTAGAGGAGCAAGATCAAAAAAACTCAAAAGCTAGCAGAAGATAAGAAATGACTAAGATCAGAGCAGCACTGAAGGGAGACAGAGAAAGAAAAAAACACTTCAAAAAATCAATAAATCCAGGAACTGGTTTTTGAAGAGATCAACAAAATAGACTGCTAGACAGATTAATAAAAAAGAAAAGAGAAGAATCAAATAGATGCAATAAAAAAAGATAAAGGAGTATCACCACTGATTCCACAGAAATACAAACTACCATCAGAGATTATTACAAACTACCATCAGAGATTATTACAAACAACTCTATGCACATAAACTAGTAAACCTGGAAGAAACAGATAAATTCCTGGAAACTTGCCCCCTCCCAAGTCTAAACCAGGAAGAAGTCAAAACCCTGAATAGACCAATAACAAGGGCTGAAGTAGAGGCAGCAATAGCCTACCAACCAAAAAAAGCCCAGGTCCAGATGGATTCACAGCTGAATTTTACCAGACGTACAAAGAGGAGCTGGTACCATTCCTTCTGAAACTATTCCAAATAATACAAAAGGAGGGAATCCTTCCCAAATCATTTTATGAGACCAACATCATCCTGATCCCAAAACCTGGCAGAGATACAACTAAAAAAGAAAATTTCAGGCCAATATCCATGATGAACATCAATGCAAAAATCTTCAATAGAATACTGGCAAACTGATTGCAACAGCACATTAAAAAGCTTATCCACCATGATCAAGTAGGCTTCAGCCTGGGAATGCAAGGCTGGTTCAACATACGCAAGTCTATAAACATAATTCACCACATAAACAGAACCAAAGACAAAAACCACATGATTATCTCAGTAGATGCAGAGAAGGGATTTGACAAAATTCAACAGCGCTTTATGATAAAAACTCTCAATAAACTAGGTATCGATGGAATGTATTTCAAAATAATAAAAGCTATTTACAACAAACCCACAGCCAGTATCATACTGAATGGGCAAAAACTGGAAGCATTCCCTTTGAAATGTGGCACTAGACAAGGATGCCCTCTCTCACCACTCCTATTCAATATAGTATTGGGAGTTCTAGCCAGAGCAATCAGGCAAGAAAAAGAAATAAAGGGCATTCAATTAGAAAAGGAGGAAGTCAAACTGTTTCTATTTGCAGACGACATGGTTGTATATTTAGAAGACCCCATTGTCTCAGTCCAAAATCTCCATAAACTGATAAGCAACTTCAGCAAAGTCACAGGATACAAAATCAATGTGCAGAAATCACAAGCATTCCTACATACCAATAACTGACTTAAAGAGAGCCAAATCAAGGACGAACTGCCATTCACAATTGCTACAAAGAGAATAAAATATCTAGGAATACAACTAACAAAGAACGTAAAGGACCTCTTCAAGGAGACCTACAAACCACTGCTCAACGAAATTAACAGAGGACACAAACAGATGGAGAAACACTCCATGCTTGTGGTTAGGAAGAACCAATATTGTGAAAATGGCCATACTGCCCAAAGTAATTTACAGATTCAATGCTATCCCTATCAAGCTACCTATGATGCTCTTCACAGAGGTGGTTTAAGGAAAAACACCACCTTAAACTTCATATGGAACCAAAAGAGAGCCTGCATAGCCATGACAATACTAAGCAAAAAGAACAAAGCTGAAGGCATCACGCTACTGGACTTCAAACTATACTATAAGGCTACAGTAATCAAAACAGCACGGTACTGGTACCAAAATAGACAGACCAATGGAACAGAATAGAGACATCAGAAGTAACGCCACACATCTGTAACCATCTGATCTTTGACAAACCTGACAAAAACAAGCAATGGGGAAAGGATTCCATGTTTAATAAACGGTGTTGGGAAAACTGGTTGGCCATGTGCAGAAAGCAGAAACTGGACCCCTACCTGACACCTTACACTAAAATTAACTCCAGATGGATTAAAGACTTAAACATATGACCTAACACCATAAAAACCCTAGAAGAAAATCTAGGCAAAACCATTCAGGACATAGGCATAGGCAAGGACTTTATGACTAAAACACCAAAAGCACTGGCAACAAAAGCCAAAATAGACAAATGGGATCTAATTAAACTCCAGAGCTTCTGTACAGCAAAATAAACAATCATTAGAGTGAATCGGCAACCAACAGATTGGAAAAAAATGTTTGCAATCTACCCACCTGACAAAGGGCTAATAACCAGAGTCTACAAAGAACTAAAACAGATTTACAAGAAAAAAACAAACCCATTCAAAAGTGGGTGAAGGATATGAACAGACATTTTTCAAAAGAAGACATTTATGAGGCCAAAAATCATATGAAAAAATGCTCATCACTGATCATTAGAGAAATGCAAATTAAAACCACATTGAGACACCCTCCCATGCCAGTTAGAATGGCGATCATTAAAAAAATCTGGAGACAACAGATGGTGGAGAGGATGTGGAGAAATAGGAACACTTTTACACTGTTGGTGGGAGTGTAAACTAGTTCAACCATTGTGGAAGACAGTGTGGCGATTCCTCAAGGACCTACAAATAGAAATTCCATTTGATGCAGCAATCCCATCACTGGGTATATATCCAAAGGATTTAAATAGTTCTATTATAAGGACACATGCACCCGTATGTTATTGTGGCACTGTTTACAACAGCAAAGACCTGGAACCAACCCAAATGCCCATCGATGATAGACTGGACAAGGAAATGTGGCACATATACACCATGGAATACTACGCAGCCATAAAAAAAGATGAGTTTGTGTCCTTTGTAGGGACATGGATAAATCTGGAAACCATCATTCTCAGCAAACTGACACAAGAACAGAAAATCAAACACCGCATGTTCTCACTCATAGGCAGGTGTTCAACAAAGAGAACACATGGACACAGGGAGGGGAGCATCACACACTGGGGTCTGTTGGGGGAAATAGGGGAGGGACAGTGGAGGTTAGGGAGGTTGGGGAAGGATAACATGGGGAGAAATGCCAGATATAGGTGATGGGGGATGGAGGCAGCAAACCACGTTGCCATGTATGTACCTATGCAACAGTCCTGCATGTTCTGCCCATGTACCCCAGAACCTAAAGTGCAATAAAAAATAAAAAACTTTTAAAAAATTTGAATTATTGTATGACCTTAAGATTCTTCCATGAAAAGGATTACTTTAAACTTAAAAAAAAATATTTTAAATAAAAGTCTTTCAATGCTCACAGACAGAGGAACAAATGTTCCGTTCACTTGTGGCATCGTAAACCAGGCCGGCTGGCAGCCCAGCCACAGCGTGCTCTCAGCGTGTTCTCTGTGGGTTTCCTGTGTGACTGCATGGAGATCCAGGCCTGTCTTCACAGGCACTGCTGTCAAAAATCCTGAGCCAGGCCCTGGTAAAATGAAACGAAAAGGATGACTCCACAGAAAGACACAAGAAGACACAGGAATCACACACATGCTATCATGTCTCCCAGGCAGAACCCTCCAGGCAGAATTAACTCTTCCACTAGGAAGGAAGGTGGGAAGTTAGTTGTTACTACTTTTTCTGTTCAAACACTTCTGAGGACCAAGAGAACAAATAGTTGGAAACTTATGTTTGATTAGAATTTCTAATTAGAAAACAATTTCTGAAATATTGTACAGCAGTGCCCCTTATCCTCACTTTCACTTTCTGTGGTTTTGGTTACTTGTGGTCAACTGAAGTCCAAAAAGATTAAATGAGAAATCACAGCAACAACTTGCTAAGTTTTAACTTGTTTGCCATTATGAATAGCGTAATGAGACTGTGTGCCTCCCACGCTGGCATGCCGGGACGAGAATCAGCCCCTCATTCAGCTTCTCTGCTTGCCATCGTGAGTAGCTAAGGAGACTGAGTGCCTCCCGTGCTGTCATGCCTGGGACATGAATCAGCCCCTCATCCAGCTTCTCTGCCCATTAGCCAGTTAGGTCTTGGTTATCAGATAGCAAGAAGGGTAACTACAGTATGACATTTTGAGACACCACATTCACATAACTTTTATTAGTTATTGATTGCTGTTAATCTTGTATAGTTCCTTATTAAACTTTACCATAGAACATACGTAGAGGAAAAAAAAAAAACCCCATGTATATGTACGCAGGGTTCCATACTATCCACAGTCTCAGGCACCCACTGAGGGTCCTGGGACGCACCCCCCTCAGATAAGGAAGGACTACTGCATAGCATTTTCCAACTTTTTAATAACATGAGACAACTCCTCATAATCTATTGTTAAAAAAGCAGAATACAACAGATTCCCATTTATTGTAAAATGAAATTAGCTAGGCATCATATATATGAAAGATCAGAACACAATACATGAAAATGTTAACAATGATTGTTTTGGGCCACAGAATCAGGTACAAGCTGGGGATAGAAGCCAACAAAAGCTCTTCTGCACGATGGGAGGGAGAAGCCACTGAAAATGGCATCTTTCCTTCTTAACACAAGCGAGGCCTGGCTCCCACAGGCATGGTCTCCTTGCAGCTACAATGCAGAGGAGGGCGCTGGCCGGGCTCTGTGTCCATGTGTCTCTTTTTCTCTCCACACTCTTCCTGGAGGAAGGAAACATGTCTTGAAACCAAGTTAACTCAACAACAGGTCAGCAGGATTCCGTATCTGAGTTCTGTTTATTTTGGTACTTGAGATGGAAGATTTACGTTATAAAGACAGACACGAAACTGATTTCTTCTGGAGATGCAAGTGATGAACTTACCAGGAGGACAACTAGTATCTTCTCCACTGGTCATGCTCATACTGTCTGCTTCCTGCAGTGCACAGACATGAAAACCAAAGTAAGAATTACATCTCTCAATATACAAACGAGAACACAGCACATTTCTAAGTATGAACAAAGATGCTGAGCTGTATTTGGAGGACAGAGCTCTCTCCTCTTTACAGTTGTGGCCACATGCCATTAAAACTGTGTTCCATAATTATTCCATTAAAGTGGAAGCAATTAATTAAGAGGTTAGTGGAAGGAAACAATGTCAAAGTTGTTCCTCTTCACACCAGCTCCATCCATCTGCGTGATTTCCAGGCATTTATTATTGCTGACGACTTATGGAAATGGAAATTCACATGCAGATGGTTCACTGGATGTTCTGCCAAGCACAGAAAAGCTCACGTGCAGCTCTTTCTGCGGCTGGCCCAGGGCTTCCCTTTCCCAGCCACAGCCTGGGTGGCTACTTTCTGCCTTTCTGATAGACAGGGAATGTTGGGAAGAAAAGACTTGGGGCTGAATCCCCCTACTAGCAGTAAAAAGGGTGACGGTTTCTCACATTTTAAAAATAACACTTTTCTTCCAGTGTTCCCTGCTCTGAGTTTTCTTCTGGTGTAAGACGGCACCAGGCTTTCACTTGCAGTGACTGTGGATGGTCTTCACACCTCTCCTCTGGCCCACTCCTGCCCTGGGCAGCCTGAGTCCCTCATGCCCCCAAAAGTGTGGGCTCTGGTAGGAGGTGTGAGAGGAGAGGGTCACAGCCAGAGTGAGGTTTCCAGATCCCTGTCACCTCTGCCCCCACCCTTGTTATCACAGATGATCACAGGCCGTTTTATAGCAAGCCTCCTACAGAATCACCACAGAGAAGTGACAATCTGGAAAATCACAGGCAAATCGCAGCTAGGGACTGTGGAATTTAACACATCATCTCTTGCCAGCTGGGCTGAGAGACAGCAAGGAAGAGGTTAAAGCCTTCTCACTTGCGCAGCCTTTGTTCTGAGGCAGCTGCCTGCACTGAGCTCTGAGGCCTTTGAAGTGGACCAGAGCGTTCAGGCCAGGCTCCCCAGGAGCCCCTACCTGTCCACACTCAGGCTCCAGAAACTTGACAACTTTTTGGCAGTGACTGAATACTCTGATTATGAGGCATTTTTAGTTTTTTTACCAACACAAGGAATTTTACCTATTAATTGCCCTGGAAATATTGACTTTGTATTTGAACTACTTTAATATCTCCAAGAAATAACCAAAAGAGGAGTTCAAGGTAGGCAAAACCCAAGAAATGTGCTGTCTCAAATTCAGTCACAGTAATTAAAACCAAAAAGTGGGTTACTTGGTCTGAAAAATACATTCCAGTTCTGATGAGCAGTGTGGAATCTCTGAAATTAAGAGTACGCACAGGCACCACTAACACCATTTTTGTAACTGCTTCCGCCCGTAAGGCAGGATGCAAATGGAACACGCCACCCTTGCTTATGTCTTGCAAGAACCATTTAATTTCTCCCCCTCATTCCTAAACTCTTAAATCTGACGCTAACTCAGCATTTCACATCTCAATTTTGCCCTTAACCTGAGAGTCTCCTAGAGCTATTTTCCAGCCCCCAAACCCACATACATTACCATTCTTAGACTTCTGTGTTACTGCTATGATCCTACTCCAACAAAGTAGGGATCTTCTTCAAAGACCTATTTATGAAACTAGGGCACAGCCTGTAAGTGGTGTTAGGCTGCAGCTGCTGAGGTCATTACGGTTTTATTGTTTCTAAGTGACCAGAACAGAAGTGGTAAAACATGCTCCTCTAGGCCTTGCACCCAGACTGACAAACATTCTTTAGAGTTCCAAACAGCTCCTGAAATTCAAAGTGGTCCTGTGGGTAGTGAGAAAGGAACCCTCCACCTGGAGTTCACGCCCCATAGCCCAACTGTCTTCTCCTTCCTGGAGAGCTGCTTCTCCGATGATGTGGGCTCTGCAGAGCCTGGGAGAGCTCACTTCACTTGGCAGTGACTTGGAACGAGGTGGGAGAGGCCGGTGCAAAGCTGCTCTCCCGGTCACACGTCCTTTACTCAGCAGGGCCAGTGGTGCCCACAATTCCCCTGTGCCACTGCCCACATCTCCTCCGTGCTCCTTTCTGGGCCAGGAAGAGTTACAAATTCATTTGGTTCCTTGGCTTTTTATTTATATTTGCCAATCACATCCGAAAGAAATGTCAGAAATGAAACTTGTGCTAAAGTGGTACTTACAGATGTGTGTATGGGATTCAAAAGCAAATTACTGGGCATGCTATGGAAAGCCTGCACAGAGTCTAGGGAGAGTCTCTGCCACCCCCACAGCCTTGTGGACCAGCTCAGGGATTCAGGAATCTACAGGAAGCAAATATTAAATCAAGACAAGAGGGCACACACACCAGGGGCCTTCACCGGCCAAGCCTGCCTCCACCCTGGAACGTGCGCATCACCCTCAGCAGTGGGAACGTGGCAAAGATGAAAATGGAGGACTGTGGCCACTCATGCGTCCAAACCCACACAGACACTCAGGCTGCAGAGGCAACCCGGGTTGCTTCCTACAGTAACCTTTTTCTGAAATGCTTGGAACCAGAAGTGCTTCAGGTTTCAGATTTTGGAATATCTGCATTATACTTACTGGGGTTCAGCAACCCTAATCTGAGTATCTGAAATTAAAAAATGCTTCAAGGAGCATTTCCTTTGAGCGTCCTGCTGATGGGCAGACGTTCTGGACTCTGGAGCACTCTGGATTTCAGACACAGGATGCTCCCCCCGTACAGATTTCCTGCTATCGGTAGCTTACACTATTACAAGCAGGAAAGAACAAGAAACAAGCGCCCCTGGAGATTCCAGTGGTGTCTGCCCTGGTCCTGCAGGCACGGCCTTCGCTTGCTCCCTCCCTCCCTCCTTGCTCGCTGCCCGTTCTGTCAGCTTCTGTCCTCGGAGCCTCTCTTCTCTCACCAGCTTCTGGACCGCCTCCCTCTCCGGCTCAGTCCTGGTGGGACACTGCCTCTATCTGTGTCTCGCCAGCCCCCCATGTCCTGTCACCCCCAAACCTGTGTCCATCTCAGGCCTCTCTCCTCACCCACACAACCAGAAGCTGCATGCCCCTTAGAGATCCCTCGGGCTCAGCTCAGCCTGACCCAAGGAGCTGCAACCCAGGCAGGATGAGAACACCATGGCAGCATCTGGACTTCTGGCAAGGCCAAGGGTGACTGAAGGGACGCCTGTTACCGGCTGGCTGAGGGATCTGCTGCGGAGGCACACACACACTCCAAGAGTGAGATTCCCCCTGTCCTGCAGGGACCCAGGGCTGACAATGACTATCTTCGGTTCTATCTATGGAAACTCATTCTGCTGTTTTAATTTGCATGAGGAGGAGAAATTTCTGGACACTTCTCTGCTAACAGAATTGGAAGAAACCTAACTCTGTTTCCTGTCAATCCAAGGAACAGGGGTTCTCCTGGTCTACTTTAAAGATGCTCGTGTGGTCTCTGTCATCACACTAAAGACAGGAAGAAGCAATATGCATGGCATCTGTCCTGGCACATGACCTGAGGACCGTGCTCTGGGGTAGCTTGGAGAAGCAGACGGCTCCGCTCCTGCCAGGCCACACCCGCAGGCTTTGGTGCTGTAAGAACACCAATATTGAAGTAGAATTGACATTGCTTTATTTTTAACAGAAAAGACTATTTAACAAAACTGTTTGACATAAATGTTAAGAGAAATGTTAGAATCAATGCCAGGAAAGTAAACACTTCATTTTGGAAGTGGCCACCATGACCTCTGCCCGGATGCTGGCTCTGTGGAGGTGCCGTACCTGCAGCTGATCAGGCCGCCCTGGATCAGAGGCAGGAACAGCCCAGTGGTCCAGTGATCCCCTCTGGGCAGGCCACTGGGAAGAGGCAAAACCAGGGCTTGAGACAAAGTCAGCCTGTCTGAAGCTATCACAGCAGGCTGCCTCTGGAGGAAAGTGAAAGTAGTAAAGAAAAGCCTGTGGCTCTGACCATTCCCAGAGGGGTCAGTACCAAACAGGTCCCATGCCACCTCGCTTCTAAGATCAAGGCAGGGCTGGGCATGCTCTTGATGCTACATCTGTAAGTGACATAGTGCTACCTTTTTTCCTCACTCTGATGTGTTACACTTTAAAGTGTCCATCTGAGGGCTCTGGTCATGGTTTGCTCCAATAAACTGCAGTACTGTCTAAATGAAAAGCAATCTCAAATATCCTTGCAAAAATGGAAGGTCTTTTGCCCTGATCTCAGCTGGATGGATTAGTGATGCGTGGAAGTGACCCTCATGTGGACACTGTAGCAGAGACCATGAGAGGACGATGTACATGTCCAGTGGGGCCATCAGGAAGCTCCAGATGACACTGGGCCCACGACTTGCTGGGGTAGAGTTTCTGCAGGTTAAGCTCATTCAAGGAAACATCTCGAGCAAATGTAAATCTAAATTTATGAAGCTGTCTCTCAAGGATGGGCATTTCAAAAATACTCACCATCAATTCTGATCTACACTGAACAAGACAGTGGACTGGCAACGTCTGCTGACTGTACAGACCCAAGAGGAAAGGACAAGGTACTCAACAGACACGCGGTCCTGCAGCGTCCATGCAAACTCCACCCGAGACAGACCCCAAAGGTCACCTGCATTCACACTGAAGACCTGCTGTGCTGTAGGGAATGAGAGCAGCCTGGGAAGTCTCTACACATTTTAGACATTGCCAAAGTCACAAATACCAGAAATTAAAGGTTGATCTAGATTTCAAGGGATTGAATTATAAATACTAGGTAATTTCAAATTGTATGAAGTTTGGATCTCAAACTATAAGGAATTTGAGCTCGAATACTGATGTGATGTTCTCTATGTATTTAAATTCAGCATAATACACACATTAAAAAAGATACCTGTACCATATGTGTAAAAAACCAAGGGTTGGGGCTATTTCCTACTACATACTATAATCCAAATCATGGAAAATACCAGAATGCTACTACCTGAACACAGCTATTGGTGAAACACTATAACCTGTCATTTTTTCATGAGAACAATGGACCTTCCACATGTAAATTTTGCAAACACCTTCTAGCGAGCACATTACAAAAACTAGATCTTGAGCAGAATGAACTGATAGAAAATGAATAAAGTGGCCAGGAGCAGACAGGGCTAGCATCAAGCATGAAAATTATTTGTCTTTATTTCACTAAATGATAAAAATTAGATATAGCGGTATGTTTATTTACTATAAATATACAACCTATTTTGAAACAGAGGAAGGCAGTTATCAGCAAAAGCACAAGGTGAGAGGCAGTGCCATGCAAGAGGCCCAGCAGAGTAACCACCAACCTCCTTACCTGGTCCCTGGTCTCGCCACGGCTGTCCCTGACCAGAACGGCTATAGCCAGAGCCCGTCCTGTGGGAGCTGGAGCCCTGTCTTCCCCACCTCCCTGTGGGAACACATGGTCAGAGGATTAGCAAGTTCTCAAACGTCTTAACACAAATGACACATCATGTAAGTGTGGCAAGGCGGCACCAGGCCAGCAGTTTTCCTGTACTTAAGTGAGGAGGGCTCATGAAAAAATGCAAATGTAAGGACTGCATCCCCAGAGAACCAGGCTCAGGAGTGGAGTCACAGATCCGTGTGTTAAACTCTAACTCCAGGAGAATCTGGCATTGGTGGTGAGAGGGCAAACTCTGCAAACAAAGAGTTGAGCAGCCCAACCACTTTTCTTCCCTGGGACCCCAATGGACCCACGCAGGCCATGGTGCCCGTGACCAAGCGCATTCCTCTGGCGTCCTGGGTGAGGGATCAAGCAGCACTTCTGGGACTTGCGAGCTTCTCCCCATTCTCCACCAACTTCATTCACACACACTTTGTGTGCTTTAAAATTTCTGTAACTTCCCAGTCCCTAATACCTTGTCCTGTTTGTCTCCACTAGAAGGCCTAATAGAAATTCATGTGATTTTTAAAGGTATCGTGATAGTCCATGGTGCTCCACAAAGAAGGCTCCAAACAGAGAACGAGCTATCTTGCGGTGGAAGATCCTGTGGTGTTCGTGCCCTAAGTTAAGGGCTAAGTGGGAAAGCAGAACGCAAAACTGCATGGAGTAAACTCAGAACGAGATCCACACACAGAAACCTCGGCAGAAGTCCACACTTGTTATCTTTATGTGACAGAATTAAAGGCCTTTTATATTTCCTTTTCAATTATTTCCTTTACACTTAATTTTTCTAATATACTTTTATTATAAGAAAAATAAACCTAAACTCTTGTCAAATAAACATTACCTAAGCAGCCCCTCTTCTGAAGAACCCTAGAAAAGAGATTACATACCCAGAGAAAGAGTTCTTAATTATTTAATTAATAAGTGAGTCCTTTCTGATAAATTTTCCTATTGGGACCAAAATTTAAACCACTGTGTAGAGATCTATCATTTTTTTTTTCTTTTCTTTTTTTTTTTTTTTGAGATAGAGTCTCGCTCTGTCACCCAAGCTGGGGTGCAGGGGCACAATCTCAGCTCACTGAAACCACCACCTCCCAGATTCAAGCGATCCTCCTTCCTCAGCCTACTGAGTAGCTCGTATTATAGGCATGCACCACCATGCCTGACTAATTTTTGTATTTTTAGTAGAGACAGGGTTTCACCATTTGGGCCAGGCTAGTCTTGAACTCCTGATCTCAAGTGATCTGCCTGCCTTGGCCTCCCAAAGTGCTGGTATTACAGGCATAAGCCCCACACTCAGCCCTATCATTTAAATTCTATTCTTTTCATCCAGTTGTATCAGCCTCTTCTTAGAATTCATTTATCAACAGAATGTGGGAAGCAGTTAGGGTCTACACTTGTGGGCTGTCTCAAAGCACCTGGCCCTGTCCCACCTGCATGGTGCGAGCCCCAGTGGACTCGGCCAGTGATGCGTCTGTTCTCCTTCATGCAGGCCTTGCAGACGACTGCCTTCAGGTTGTGGAATTTGGTGAGCCGAGATCTCTGCAAACAGACCAGAAACAAATGAGATGTAACAGGCCAGATGTGGCTGGAAGGAAGCTTATGGGACACCCTCTCACGCTGTTCCCAAGGCTAGGCAGCAATGGTAGCTGCACCCTGCTCCCAGGCGTGAACTGCAGTCCAGTTCTCCTTCAGCATAGTCACATCACAAGCGGTTCTTAGAGAACATATTCTCCCATATCCTCCAGAAAAAGAACACCAAGCAGCTCCCGCAGGTTAAACAGTCATTTCTAAAAAAGAATCTCCAAGTCCTATTATGACAATTTAGCTGATTGCCACACAATTTTACCTTTAAAATGTGTTTGCATTTAATATATCTTAATCTTTCAATTCTTAGTTATAAGAACATTCAGCAGAAAAGCCATGATCAAAAAAACACAAACAACAGTAACAAAAAAAAAACCCCCAAAAAATAGCAGATCAAGAAATGAACATGGAACATTCAACCTTTCCTTCAAGCATCCTGTTTTATTACTGAATATTCTACAAGTTTTTTTTTTTAAACTAGAACCTATAATCACTTGGAACTTGGTCAAGAAATTGAATAAAGAAAGGAAAAGATCCATGATGGATGATTTATAGGCTGTGGTCCAATAAGGCTACTTTACCTTTCATTTCTATTCTACTTTCCAATAGTTATTGGCTTATTAGAAGCATATTTCTCCTCTTATTCTGCTTTTGCTCTCTACAAAATTCAGGCTGCTTCTAAGTTCTAAATACAGTTCTATGCCACTCTGGAATTTGTGTGTGTGTGTGTGTGTGTGTGTGTGTGTGTGTGTGTGTGTGTGTGTGTGTGTGTGTGTGTATTTGAGAAACAGTGATGGCAACACATTGCCAAATGTGTCCTCTCTGCTATGAAAGCTTGGAGTGCTCTACTGTGACAGACCGGTATGCTCTCTCACGGATCACACTGCTTTTCACATCCCTGCGGGTATTAAAACACATTCCAAATGAGCTTGGCTTGAGGCCTTATTTGGAAATCTTCCAGGAGTCATGTAGCAACTGTATTTATAAAGCTGGACAGCAGCCAGCGTCCCCAACTAAACTGGCAGCCTTTGGGGAGTATTTTCAAGTAATAAACTGTAACTACACCTATCAGATGAGTCTGATATCTGTGGAGGCACTTCTGCAGGGAGTGTTAGTTCTTCATTAAAAAAGGGAGGGGGCTGGTCACAGTGGCTCATGCCTGTAATCCTAGCACTTTGGGAGGCTGAAGGAGGCAGATCACTTGAGCCCAGGAGTTCCTGGGCAACACGGAAAAACCTCATCTCTATTGAAAATACAAAAATTAGCTGGGCATGGAGGTGAGCACGTGCGGTCCCAGCTACTCAGAAGGCTGAGGAGGGAGGATCACTCAAGTGCTGGAGGTGGAAGTTTGCAGTCAGCAGAGAGTGCACCATTGCACTCCAGGCTGGATAACACAGCAAGACCCTGTCTCAAAAAAAATAGTATGTTTAGTGTGTCTGTGTGTGTGTGTGTAATGGGGAGAAGAGTAAAAAGCACTTCAAAAATTAAAAATGCATCAGACTGGGTGTGATGCTGCTTGCCCTACCTAAGCGTTAAGTTTGGAAGTCCTGAACCCTATTTAAGAATTTTGGCAGAAGCTACAGGCTAAGCACTACTAATCTGAAAATCCAAAATAAAACTTTTTGAGCACCAACATGATGCCGTAAGTGGAATATTCCACACCTGATCTCGTGATGGATGCAGTCAAAACACCGTTCCATGCACAACGTCACTAAAAATACTGTATAAAATTACCTTCAGGCTGTATATAAGGTATATATGAGACATACATGAATTCTGTGTTTAGACTTGGGTCTCATCCCCGAGCTATCTCATGACGTCTGTCCAGCTGACCCTTGAACAACATGGGTTTGAAACGCATAGGTCCACTAACATGGGCATTTTCTCTGGCCTCTGCCACACCTGAGGCAGCAAGCCCCACCCTCTTCCTCCTCCTGCTCAGCCCACTCAATGTGGCGATGATCACCTCCATTTAATGAACAGGAAATATAGTTCTCTCCTTATGACTTTCTTAATCACATTTTCTTTTCTCCAGCTTACTTTCTTGTCAGAATACAGTATATAATACATATATAACATAAATGATGTGTTAATTGACTGCTTATGTTATTAGTTAAGGCTTCTGGTCAACAGTAGGTTCTTTGTAGTAAAATTCTGGGGGAGTCAAAAATTATATGGAGGCTTTCCACTGCACGAGGGTTTGGAGCCCTTAACCCTTGCGTTGTTCAAGGGTCAACTATATATGCAAACATTCCAAAATTCCAAAAACATTCAAAATTCAAAACACTTCTGGTCCGAAGTATTTCAGAAAAGGGGTATTCAGTCTGTATTGGTTATGCTGACACTGAAGCCTAATGCTTCAAATCATGTGTTCCTGGTTTAACGGAATAATGGAATCCTTTATTTGGCAAGCACTAAATTTGAAAAAACGCAATAGCCAACTTCATGTTATTTGTGTAGCCTGGAACTACAGGGAGGTTTCTGGTGGAAAGGTAGACATCTGCGAACTTACATTTTGTTCTAAAAGAACCTCCACAGCATAACCCTTTTCAGATTGCAGGTACTTCTGATGAAAAAGTTTCCCATCAAATACATTCCAAGGCATGAAGTCACTCATCTTCCAGGGGAAGCCACATGCGCTGTTAACTAGAACCAGAGTAGTGAGGCCACGGACAAGAAGGGAGCCTAGCTGCACGGCTCTGGAGTTGATGTGATCAGGCTGTGGAGACCAGAACACACACCAAAAATGTAAGACAGGAGTCACACATGCAAGAAACAGATACCTGTGTGAATCTCAGCACTGCAAAGTCACTCTGCTCAGAATGGATGCTCGCTCAGTAACTGGACAGCTTCACCATGGCTGTATCTGCAAAGCTGAGCTTCACCAGCTCTACTGATTACAGAGGCCTTGGAAACAACCTCAGCTGACAGAAATGAGGGTGCCTCTTTAGTATGAATGTGTCTTCATCCATCCACCCATCCATTCAAACCTCAGACACTTATTCAGCCTGCTCCACACACACAGGCAGTGAGCAGTGTCTCTCGCCTCCTAGGAACCACTGGGCTGAGAATATAAATGGTGAAAACTGTGTCCACTAGGAAAAAGCTCACATGATCATTCAGTGTGGGTACATTCTTTCCTGAACAACTTTCTTCAAAGGCAAAGGGACAAACAGGGAAGCCAAGAGTATCACTTTAGATACTACTAAGTTTACTGCATTTAAAAAATCATAATTATTGTAAATTATGAGTATTTGTTATTAGAGATCTAATTTTAAATGAATACTTACCATTTAAGAATAAAACGGCTTACATATCTCACTAGGTTGGTAGGCTGATAATCTTTGCAAATTAAGATCATACCAATATGAAACACTTCTTTTCCCTGTCAAATTTTCCTGGATGTCCGACATTCTGACTGTTCTCAAACAGGGAAGCTGTCCTAAGATGCTATAGAGGGGTTCCTGCATTTAGCAAGAATGCTGTATGAGATACTCTCTACCTCCTGACCTGTGCTGTCCCCATGCAAAGTGATAATGATATCTAGCAAGTGTCTAAATGAGTCCATAAATGAGGTAAGTGCAACTGAATCCATCATTGGCTGGTTTATCTATGAGCTCAAATTAACCAAGAGCTGTTTTAAATAAATTAGGAAAAAAGTGACAGATATTTTAGCCCCTTTAGAAGTTAAGGCTTCACTTATTAAAATAAAAGAAGCTTGCTAACCATTTTAAGAAATTTATCATGAACTGGGATTAACTGAAAGTTGATCTAAGGTTTAATCAGAATAATTTTTGTTGCACAGCACTACTTTATCCTAAAATAGTGCTGTATGACACTTTTTGTTGTACAAAATTACCCAAAATAACACTCATTTTTATAAAGAGCAACCACTGTACATAGTGCTGGGTGGATTCTGACTAATAGGACGTGTTAGTGAGATGTCTATTTCCTACAGAAGCCTTAAGGTGACTGCCATGAACAGGACTGAATTTCATCAAATATTTTTTAGCATCCATTATATGCTTTTTCTTATTTATTGTTCTTTAAAATGGTTTTCAAATATTATATCGACCCTGCATTCCAAAAATAAACCCAACTTGGTCATCATGTATTACTGGTTTTATATATTGCTGGATCTGATTTGCTAATACTTTGTCTGGCAGCTTTGAATTTATTTTCATGAAACAAAATGGCCTGTATTTTTATTTCTTGTGATGTCTTTGTTAGATTTTTGTATCAGGATTTTGCTGGACTTATAAAAACAGTTGGAAAGCCTTCTTTCTTCTTCTGCTCTCTAGAAGAATGAGTGTGCACAGATGCTGCTTCCTCCTTAGGTGTTTGGAAAAGCTCACAGGGAAGCCCTCTAATCTTGAGGTTTCCTAGTGGGAAGAGTTTTTATTTCAGATTCAATGTCTTCAGTAGACACTGAATCATTCGTTTTCTATTTCTTCATACTTCAGTCTTATTAGGTTGTATTTTTCAAGGAGTATGTTCATTTTACCTGAAAAATGTTTTTACACTATTACTCTTTATGGCACACATTTTATCTGAAGTTTCAAATGTATTGGTATAAATATTCTCTCATCTCTTTAGTCCGTGTCATCTATATATACAGATGCCCCTTTTTCATGCCATGTACTGGCAATTTGTGCTTTCTCCTTTTCTTGATTAATTTTGTTACAGGTTTATTCATCTTTTCAAATAATAAACAGAAAAAAAGACTTTGGTTTTTTGAGCAGTTTTAGGTCACAGCAAAATTGAGAGGAAGTTACAGAGATTTCCCACCTACCCGCTGCTTATCTACAGATCAATGCCTCCACCCGCCAACCCCTGGAGGACACATCCGTTATAACTGATGAACCCACACTGACATGTCCCTCGAGTCCACAGCTGACATGAGGGTTCACTCTTGGTGGCGTACCTTCTGTGGGTTTGGACAAATGTGTAATGAGCTAGACCCACCATGAGAGCATCATACAGAGCAGACGCACTGCCCTAAGATCCTCCTGCTGCCTGCTCACCCTCCCTCCCCCAAGCCCCTGGCAAGCACTGAAATTTCCACCGTTTCCACAGTTCTCCCTTTTCCAGGCTTCCTATAGTTGGAATCAGAGAGTAGGCAGCTTTTTCAGATTGGCTTCTTTCACTTAGCAACATGCATTTAAGTTTCCTCCATGTCTTTTCACAGCTCGATAGACTTATTTTTAACATTCCATTGTCCAGATGGGCCAGTTCATTCATCTAATCATCCACTGAAGGACATCTTGGCTGCTTCCAAGTTTTGGTAATTACGAATAGGGCTGCTGAAAGCTCTATGTACAGGCTGTGGTGTGGCCATAGCAAGGGGTGCAGCACTGGACTGTATGCGAAGACCTGTTTAGCTTTGTAAGAAACCGCGTCATGACCATCCAGAGTGGCTGTACCTCTGCATTCTCACCAGCAATGAGTGGGCACTCCTGCAAATGACATAAAAACGAACAAACAGGAGGGGGCGCCAAGATGGCCAAGAGAAGCCAGAACCGGAAGGCAGCTCCCAGCGAATGAGAGAGGGCTAGAGGCCTTCAGGATTCCAAACGAGGGGCCGGGTTTGTTTCTGTGGGACTGAGAGGGCACTGAATTTTAGGCCCAGGGAAGGAGCCGCAGGGCGAGAGCCGCCCGGGGGTCAAATCAAGACGGGGGAAGGGGGGCATGTCCCCACCTGAGACGTGCAGCCGGCTCGGAGGATCGCGGGACTTAACCCCCTCGGTGCTCCGTTTCCGATCCTGTGCTGACCTCATCGCTCCTGCCACCCGCGGTCCACGAGAGCCCTGCCAGACGGTGGGCGCTGGGGGTAGTCGAAGCAAATCGCAGCACTGGCTACCGCCCGGTTGGGCAGGGACCTGGGCGGGAGTTTGGACTAAGGCCAGCGGGACTGCCTTCCCACAGAGGGAGGCAGAGCTGGAAGCAGGGAAACAGACCCCAAGGCCTGGCAGGCCCCACCCCACAGAGCTCAAACTGAAGCCCCTGTTAGAGAGCTAGGCAGCAAAGACACCCGCTTGACCCCAAGCAGGAAGATCCGGCTGGGAATGAGAGACGCCATTGGAAGGCGGGGCCCATCTCACCTGCAGACAAACCCCAGGGAAGGACCACCCACCCAACAACCCGACTGAACCCGAGAGAGCCCAGCAGCGCCCTCTACAGGCCAAAAAAGATACAGCTCCAATCTCAATAGAAAAAAATGTCCGCTCAGAGACTCCTGAAATAACCAACTTCAGAGAGCAAAGGGAGATAGATCCACGAAGATGGAAAAAAACAGCACAAAAAGGATGAAACCATCAAAGAACAGAACCCCTATTCTCCTCCCAGGGATCACAACTCCTCACCATCAAAGGAACAAAAAAAGAGAATGAATCTAACGAATTCACAGAAGCAGGCTTCAGAAGGTGGGTAATAAACTTCTCTGAGTTAAAAGACCATGCTCTAACCCAATGCAAAGAAACTAAGAACCTTGAAAAAAGGTTAGACGAAATGCTAACTAGAATAATTAGCTTACAGAAGAACATAAATGACCTGATGGAGCTGAAAAACACAGCATGAGAACTTCAAGAGGCATACACAAGTCTCAACAACCGAATCGATCAAGCAGAAGAAAGGATATCAGAGATAGAAGATCAAATCAATGAAATAAAACGAGAAGGCAAGATTAGAGAAAAAAGAGTGAAAAGAAATGAACAAAGTCTCCAAGAACTATGGGATTATGTGAAAAGACCTAATCTACGCTTGATCAGTGTACCTGAATGTGACGGGGAGAATGAATCCAAGTTGGAAAACACTCTTCAAGATATTATCCAAGAGAACTTTCCCAACCTAACAAGACAGACCAACATTCAAATCTAGGAAATACAGAGAACACCACAAAGATACTCCTCAAGAAGGGCAACCCCAAGGCACATAATCATCAGATTCACCAGGGTTAAAATGAAGGAAAAAATCCTAAGGGCAGCCAGAGAGAAAGGTCGAGTCACCCACAAAGGAAAGACCATCAGACTCACAGCGGATCTCTCGGCAGAAACCCTGCAAGCTAGAAGGGAGTTGGGGGGCCAATATTCAATATCCTTAAAGAAAAGAACTTTCAACCCAGAATTTCATATCCAGTCAAACTAAGCTTCATAAGTGAAGGAGAAATAAAATCTTTTACGGACAAGCAATTGCTGAGAGATTTCGTCGCTGCAAGACCTGCCTTACAGGAACTACTGAAGGAAGTAATCAACAGGGAAAGGAACAACCAGTACCAGCCACCGCAAAAATGCAGCAAATGGTAAAGAATAATGACGCAATGAAGGCGCCATGTCAATTAATGGGCAAAACAACCAGCCAGTAACAAAATGGCAGGCTAAAATTCAAACATAACAATATTAACATTGAATGTAAATGGCCTAAATGCTCCAATCAAAAGACACAGACTGGCAAACTGGATAAAAAGTCAAGACCCATTGGTGTGCTGTATTCAGGAGACCCATCTCACATGCAAAGACTAACACAGACTCAAAATAAAGGGATGGAAGAAGATTTACCAAGCAAATGGAGAGCAAAAAAAAAGCAGGAGTAGCAATCCTAGTCTCTGATAAAATGAACTTTAAACCAACAAAGATCAACAGAGACAAAGAAGGGCATTATATAATGATAAAAGGATCAATGCAACAAGAAGAGCTAACTATCCTATTTATGCATCCAATGCAAGAGCACCCAGATACATAAAGTCAGTTCTTAAAGACCTACAAAGAGACTTAGACTCCCGCACAATAATAGTGGGAGACTTTAACACTCCACTGACAATATTGGACAGATCAATGAGACAGAAAGCAACAAGGATATCAGGACTTGAATGCAGATTTGGACCAAGCGGACCTAACAGTCATTTACAGGACACTCCACCCCAAATCCACAGAATACACATTCTTCTCAGCACCACACTGCACTTACTCCAAAATTGACCACATAATTGGAAGTAAATCACTCCTCAGCAAATGCCAAAGAACAGAAATCATAAAAAACACTCTCTCAGGCCTTAGTGTGATCAAATTAGGACTCAGGATTAAGAAAAGCACTCAAAACCACACAATCACATGGTAACTGAACAA
Source organism: Cheracebus regulus (assembly GCA_963574635.1). Classification (NCBI taxonomy): domain Eukaryota; kingdom Metazoa; phylum Chordata; class Mammalia; order Primates; family Pitheciidae; genus Cheracebus; species Cheracebus regulus. Next base: position 97,291 of record CAUYQU010019730.1, read on the forward strand.
CTTGCTCCTGAATAATGAATGGATAAACAATGAAATGAAGGCAGAAATAAA
>CAUYQU010019731.1:0-17433 GCA_963574635.1 Cheracebus regulus
CCTCAGGACTCAATCTGAATCACTGTCCGTCTCAGCTTCTTTCACATCCACGCTGAATTTGTATTCCTGGTCACATCCCATGTAAGCGTCACTCATGAAATACAGAGTGTAGTTGTGGGCACCAGTGGCTGGGGCCACAAAGTCCAACTTCACCTTGGCCTTCTGCTGCAGAGTCAGCCGCTTGATGGAGATGAGGCTATTGGACTTGGCATCTCCAATCACCACCCACCAGCCTTCCTCACGTTTCTGTGGGAAGAGAGGCGCAATGACAGGGCCTATGACTTCCTCCTCTCGCTCCAGCTGCACCAACACCACCACCGGCCCACCACTGCGGATGCTGTCCTTATCCACCACCTCATAAGACAGATTTCAGAGGAAAAGAAAATATTTTATTAGAAGAGAAGAGTGGTATTCTGATAGAAATTTCCTCTAGGTGATAGAAAAATGTGACAGGAAATTAGAGGTGGAGAAAAACATTACAGGTAATTGGATAGACTTACTTTTGAAAGACATCAAAGGTATTCAGTTCTCAATGGCCAGAAGAGGGAAGCTGCCATTGTTAAAGTTCCGCAACTTAAGGGAACTCCTGCAGGTAAGAAATAGAAGAAGGATGGAGAGCAGGCACATGATTTAGAGACAGTTTCTTAAGAAAAAAAAGGATGCTCAGTATTGTAGAATTCTTCTCATAAATTAAAATGAAGACTGGTAAAAATGTTCTTTTTTTCTGCTGATTTGTTATAATTTAAAAAAATTATATCTTCCCTTTTACTATCAGTGAAAATTCCCACAGTAGCTTCCCATTTTGGAGGAACCTACCAAAAATGTTCTTATATATATTTATTTCAGTCTTAGATTTCCAAATTCCCCTTTTTGTAACTTGACCTCTTGCTATGATATGCAAAAGTTTGATTTACAAGAAATATCTTTCACATTCCATAAAATAATATACATTCTCCTTATCCAATAAGGTGTAGGTTTTTGTTTTTTAAAGCATCACAGAGATTCGTCAGCACCTCATTAGTTCTTGAAGGGAGGGAGCTCTGGATGCAATACATTCCCATAAGTTATTCCCATAAGTTGGGAAAATTTGACATTTAATAATAATAACAATTACAATGAATTGAGACACATCCAGTATTTAAAAACTGATGATCTTATAAACATACTAATAAAAGAAACATTGTTAGCATACAGCCTTGCAGCTTACTAGGATCCTGACTCATTGATCTGAAAAGAGACGAAGGAAGCATACATTTGGCCTGCCTTTTTTGTACAAACTGTACATATTTCAGGATAATCACATTGGAAATAATACATACTATTTTTGAAGTATAGTTTCAGCTAATAAATACAGGAGAGAATATCACTATTTTGTAGCCCATAATGAAATGATCACCAAGCCTTTGGCTCTAAGGTTGATGGAGATGCCTGAGTATGGAAGGATTAGGGTGGAATCTTCTGAACCCCTGCCAAATCTTGGTGTCATTAAAGTATAGCAACCAGAAATCAGGAATTATATGAGTTCTTGTACCTAGGAAGCATTTTTGCCTAATTTTTAAAAATACAAATATCCTCCAAATCATTCATGCCTGTTTTCATTAGCTTCCTTACCTTACTTTTTCATAAGGAATCTAAAAAATTATTGTTCTATGCTTTTAGGACTCAAATTGATAAAAGAGAAAAGTTTTTAATTTTTTAAATACTTCATTCCCTTTGTCGACATGTAGAATGCGAGATATGAGATCATAATGAGGAAAAGAAGCCAGCTTAACATGGCTTTCTGACAATATGATATTATTATTATGTGAATAATAATTGTTATTTAGTGAAAAGCTAAACAAAAATGCTTTGTTTATATAATGAGTGTTAGTGCAACCAAATATTTGTGTCAGAAATGATTAATAATTGGAAACTGACAGAATAACTAGCATATAAACTCTTAAGTCTATTATCTAGCTCTAACTCTCTTGATTTTTATTGAATGATATGACAGTGCTTAAATAATCATGAAAATGAATGGGAAACAGGGGTGATTGACAATTTATAGTTCAGCCAAACAAATGTCTTAGCTGTAGAACATTGTACAATCCAATAGAGAACAAACTTTATCTTAGATTAGTGGATGCCAAAGTGCCTATTCTTTCATCACACCAAGGTGGCACTATCACTTTATTAACCCATATGGATGGGTCTCAAAAGCAGTAATGTAGGAACTTTTCAGCTTAGCTGTATAAGAATAATGCTTATAAATAAAATACCGTGACATGTAAAAGTAAAAAAATCTCTCTTCTGTTTAAATGTATGTCAGTATATTCAAGACATACAAGTGGCCAAGAAACATAAGAAGAAATGCTCAACATCACTGATCATTGGAGAAATGTAAATCAAAACCACAATAAGATACCACTTCACATTAGCCAGAATAGCTATTATTAAAAAGTCAAAAAAGAACAGATGCTGCCGAAACTGTGGGGAAAAGACAACACTCACACACTGTTGATGGGAGTGTAAATTAGTTCAGCTATTGTGGGTAACAGTTTGGAAATTTCTCAAATAATTTAAAACAGAATTACTATTGAACCCAGCAATCCCGCTACTGGATATATACCCAAAGGAAAATACATCATTCTACCAAAAATACATATGCTCTCATATGTTCATTGCAGCACAGTTTATTTATATTCATCACAGCACTATTCACTGCTGATATGTCCATTAATGGTGGATTGGATAAGGAAAATGTGGTACACACTTTGGAATACTATGGAGCCATGAAGAAGAATGAAATCATTTCCTTTACTGCAGCTTGGATGCAGCTAGAGGCCATCATTCTAAGTGAACTCACACAGGAACAGAAAACCAAATGCCACATACACTGACTTATAAGGGGAGGCTAAACATTATGTATATGTAAACATAAAGATGGGAACAGTAGGCACTGGGAATTACTAGAGGAAGAAGGGAAAGAGGGAGGCAAGAGCTGAAAAACTACCCGTTGGGTACTATCTTCACTACCTGGGAGATGAGAGTGTTCATACTCGAAACCTCAGAGTCATGCAGTATGCTCAGGTAACAAACGTGCACATGTACCCCCAAATCTAAAATTAATATAAATAAATAAACTTTGATATGTTCAGAAGAAATACAGATACCTGTTTATAATTTAAAATAGAAATATTGAGAAAGAAAAAACGGAGATAATTGTATCAGTTCTTAACAGTATAGTCGTAGAAGTCAGTCATACCTGGGTTTGAATCCTGGCTCCATGGTTTACTAACAAGTTACCTTACATCTCTAAACCTGTTTCGCCATCTATAATATGAGTCTAATAATACCAACCCTTAGACAGGTGTCATAATCGATGAGAAAATATATGTAAACAGCTTAGCATAGTGCCTAACAGATTGTAATACTTAAAACATAGTAGCTATTGTGATTAGTATCTGTCATCATAATGAATTCCAGATGAATTAAAAATTCAGATCTAAAATGTTAAAATATAACAAAATCCAGAAGGAAATATATAATTTTCAATTGCTGATCTATAAACAGAAGAGAACAATATAAATGATGAAAGACATTACAGAAACAGAACATAATGACTAACTGGAAGTATAATTGCCATGAAAAGTAACATATTGAATATCCTTAATATATACTAAAATTATACAAATAAGTAGGAAAACTTAAAATAGGAATAAAAGGGCATGAATTGATAAATTTTATGACACACATACAACCACAAAAGACAAATGCAAAAGGCCACATGACATTCAGAAAAGGATTAGTATAAAGAAGAAAACAGAAATAACATGATCTGTAATCTTACCTCTTATTGATAATCACAGTTTAGACTTGGTAGAGTCTCTTCCAGATAAATCCACATACATGTGCAAATGCATACATGCACAGGAACACACACACTTTGCATCCTATCTGCATTTTACTTCATGTGTTCCATTATTCTGTGGTAATTTTTTCATGCCTAAGAATAGTCTTCAAGGCATTTTATTTGGCACTATAGAGTATTAGTATGTCAATCGGGTTTCTAGAAGGTTCCTGAAACTCAACTTGGACTAGATTGTGTATATGTAGAATCTAATACAGACACACACACGCACACACACACACACACACAGAGTTGTTTAAAGTAACCAAAATAGAGGAAAGACTTGATGGAATTACAGAAATGAGGTATTTTTACACCATTAATATTTACTTTGATTTGGCTTAACTTTTTATGCCAGCTTTACATTTTTAGGCAAGTTTTCTCTGGTATGTATAGGAACATAGACACAAATAACTCCAAGCTAGCATCCCTATGTCTCCAAATTCAGAGAAAACATGAACAGATCTGCCCTTCTAACTCTAATTAGGGGAACTGCAGGGAAGACTTGTATTAGATATTTGGATCACCTGCTTATTCCTGGAGCAGTTATGTGGCCAGGGGCATAGGATAGTAGCCTAGACTCCATCAATCCAGGGATGAGTTATGAGAAGCTGTTATGAGGAGAGCATGGACGGGTACTGAGCAGCCAGAAACAATGATCGCCACAATATGAATGTCCCATTATTCATTCCATTGTTTTTACATTAATGGATATTTAAGTTTCTCTAACATTTGATGTTATAATTAATGTTATGTTAATTGTCATGCATGTGGCTTTGTTGAAATTTTACTGGTTTTCTCTTTTAGGACAATTTACTAGAATTAAAATTATTTTATGCAATCCCATGTAGTTCTTTAAGGCTTTGAATACAAAGAATAGTCATGTCTTTCATGTACTTAACCTTTATAAATTCAATTATGTCTAATCAGAAATAGTAGAGAAATCAAGAAAGCAGTAGAGAAAGAGTAAGTGAGAGAGGACAAATGAGAAGAAAAAAAACTATAATAGCTCGGCTGTACTTACCTCAAAGTCAGTGAACTTATGCTCAGAGAGAGCAGCATGAGCTAGGAGTCTGTAGTCCTACGTTATCTCAGTTTTTCTCAGTGTTGGCATGCTTCTCATAGAGTAAGATTGTGCCTAGCTGAGTTTCATTCTAGTGATAAGAGTTAGATTTTCTTTTTTTGTATGACATGAATTCGGAAGACATGGCAACCCTTAATCTAGTATTCCTCCAAAGAAAACAGCAATCTGTTCAAAACCAGAGGAAAATCTGACGGGCTTGTACTTACCAAGTCAGTATATTATATTTTGCATGTGTGTGTGATGTAGTGATTTCTCAAGGATAATTTTGAGTATGCCCTATTTTCATATTTCACACCAGTTCTGAAGCCTGCCCCCAAGGAACTTGCAATTCTGCTCAATTGCTAAATTACCACTACCAAATAATTTATGTCAATTTAAACTCCTATCATAGGATATACATAGCCACATTTTGCCTCATCCTTGCCTGTTCTGGGTTAAAGCACTTTAAACATAATGGGAAGAAAGAAAAATAATTATTTAATATAATTCACAAATACAGAGGTGGTCAGCCACATTTCCTTTTAATGAAATGGGGCCACAAGACTTCCAGTAAATCACAATTCTACTTCTATAAATAAATGGTAAAGAAAATAGCTAATGTTGTCTCACCTGGAAGCCTCAAACCTGAGATAACAACAAAGCTGATTTATTTTTTATAGTTATCAGATCTTAAGAAACACGCCAGCATCTTATGATGCTGTGCTAGAATGATTTTTAAAAACTTACACCCGGGCACAGTGGCTCATGCCTGTAATCCCAGCACTTTGGGAGGCCGAGGCAGGCAAATCACCTGATGTCAGGAGTTCGATACCAGCCTGGTCAACATGGTGAAACCCCATCTCCACCAAAAATAGAAAAAAATAGCTGGGCATAATGGCAGGCGCCTGTAATCCCTGCTACTCAAGAGGCTGAGGCAGAAGAATCACTTGAACCCAAGAGGCAGAGGTTGTAGTGAACTCAGATTGTTCCACTGCACTCCAGCCTGGGTGACAGAGCAGGACTCTGTCTCAAAAAAAAAAAAAATCTAGAAAAGATCCATTTCTCTAATATATCATATAAATGTACCTGAACTTAGTTCATGTCAATCAAGGTACTTCTGGTGTGCTGAAAATTTTAACATAATTCAATATCCAAAGCCAAATTTGGTTATTCTGTATTTTTTTCCTACAAATTTAATAAGCTTTAGAAAGGTAATTATTTGAGCATAGAAATACTGACACTTCAATCATGTGCATGTCAATTACATTATAACATTACTTACATAAATTGGTACACTTTACAGTGGCATTCAATACCCACCCTTTCTAGCTGGTAATGTTAGTTTGCTTCTCTGTATAATTCTAGGTAGGAGCTATAGTATGATCTTAACATTTAGAGTACATGGGAGCTAAATGATGAGAACACATGGACACATACAGAGTAATAACATACACTGGGGTCTTTTGGATGATGGAGGGTGGAAGGAGGGAGAGGATCAGGAAAAATAATGGGTGCTAGGCTTTATATCTGGGTGATGAAGTATTCTGTACAACAGACTCCCATGATACAAATTTACATATGTAATAAACCTGCACTTATACCTCTGAACTTAAAAGTTTAAAAAACATTTAGAGTAGAACACTGGGGTATCCTTCTCATTTTTAAATGCCTATAAGTGAACAGTTATTTTGGGAGATAAGGTGGACTTGATTCATAGAATATATAATGAACTAAAGTATATAATGAATAATTCATCTTTTTTGTTACTTTAATAGAAGTAGTAAAGACAAAGACTGATTTACATTTAAAGTAATATACGTTAATTTTCAATTTATTGTTTTAAATATTAGATTTTAGAAATAAAGTAGTTAATAAAGCTTAAATAAAGTTACACAGATGACTCAAACTTTTCTTTAAGAAGAGAAAAAGAAGGAAATATTTCCTCTTCTAACCCAGTCTACCTCCTCATCACCCGTTCCCAGCTCCAAACATATCTACCTTATCAACAGTCATCTGTAAAAGGGGTATACATTGTCTCTGTATGTGAGGAGAGTATGATATTGGATCAAGACTCTGCCAATTACAAAGCTACACAGTTGTTAATGGATATGAGTTAAGTGATGACCCCTGGGTAAAAGAAATGCTTTACTAAAGGAAAATTGATCAATTTTTTGGGAAAAGCAAGGGTCATGGAATTTTCTTGCTGAGCTCATCAGGGAAAATTGCTTAAGGTGACTCAACTTTTGGATGATTTACTATCACTTGTTAGAAAATAATAAATGCTACTAACAGCTAATTAATACATACTGAGTGCTGAACAAGTGCCAGAAACTGTTATATATACTTGGGTTTACCCACTTAATCTTCTCAACAATCCTATGAAACAGGCTGTATTGTTAATGCCTGTTTTACAGATGAGGCTACTGAGACTCAGTGGAGTTAAGTAGATTACACCAATTGCTCGTGGCCTCAATCCCAGTCTTGCTGAATCGATAGTCTGGTAACCACTGGACATTGTATTACGTCAAGAAAGGAAAAGATGACTCAAAGGTTTTAAAAGTGAACTTTGTATTTGATGCTTAAGAAGGGGGAAGTTTTTTGAGAACGAGATATGTATTGTCAGAGCTGGAGAGATTCTTGTTGAAATATGAAGTTGGTGACTAAGGAAAATAAAATCCCTATCTTTTTGAGGGAGAAAGAGGGAGGACACAGTGAGGGTCAGAGCAGCCGTTTGGTTTTTGTTGGTTTGAGTGACCATTGTGTCCTCTGAGCTTTTCTATAGATTGAAGATTAAGGATTTTAATCCATAAAAAATTTTGTTTTGGATCGATTTGTGGTTTATAGGGATAGAGAAATATACTCTTAGAACCATCTTACCTGTAGAAACACAAAATCACCAATTTCTTTATCATATCTATTAAGTGGAAGAGTTTTCAGTACCACATTATAAATAATTTTATCTGAAGTCAAGCTTAAAATTAGAAATGTCATCTTCTTACTCCTTAAATTGGTACCATAGAGGTGGCTGAGTTAACAAAAAATGATTTATCTAGTAGCTTTCAAGATTGCCACATGTTCCTCAGTTATGAAATGCAGCCACTTCTGGAATTTACCAATATACTCAGCAATTTACTTACCTAATATTGCATAAACCTGTTTCTTAAAGATCATACCATTTCCAAAAGTCACTTAAATTTTCAGATATTCTAACATATGAAAATACCCAGAGCTATAGCTGTTGGACATGCTCTTTTCATGGTTTGCATTTTCTCTGAAAATTGTTTATCTAGAAAACAAAACATAGACGATAGCAAAGGAACAAAATGCTGTTTTAATGTACACCTAGTCATTCTTAGCATGGCTGTCTTCTAGTTCAACCTTATATAAGAACACTGAAATTTGAATTTCATATAACTTTCATGGGTCACGAAAAGTTCTTTTTTCTCCAATTATTAAAAATGTAAGAACCATTCTTAGGTTGTGTGACTTGCAAAAAAGTCGGTGGGCTAGATTTGACCCATGGGCTGTTGTTTGCTTACCCCTGCTCTAAGTCATGGTTTCCAACGATTTAAAAATTTTTTAAATTATGATCATATAAATTATGTTGGATGATCAGATACTAATAATGATCTTTATGAAAGAATTTAAAGTAATTTGATACAATTCTTTAAGTTACAGAAGAAAGTAATATGAGTAACATAAAAAAATTGGATAAAATAACTAATGGTGACAGTACTTATTTGATGTACTATCTGGTATTCATCTTTAATATTTGGATAATATGTACATTCCTAAGATGGAAAATAAGAATATAATCTGACCATTTGAAAATATATATTCTTATACTGACTTAAAAAGATAAAGTATTGATAATTTCACATTATCTCTGTCTTTGCATTGAAAAGTATCATGGAACAATAGCCAGACTTTTTGGAAATTCAAGATTCCATAAAAGATAGTTTGAAAAACACATGGGCATGTTTATTAACTTCTCCTTTCAATATTGTTTCTGTGTATACTGGAGGAAAATTGAAATGAAGAGTGTTTAGATTTGTTATGAAAAGTAGAAGGTGGTATGTAGGTAAAACTTTCCCCTTTGAGAGTGTTTCTGCATTATTTCTTTGCATGGGAAGATTTCACCACCAAAGTGTACCATGTCTGTACCCAATAAGAAAAAGCATGCCCTGATATTCATTTTAATTTAAAATTTCAATGACCTATAATCATTAGTCATTCTTTGCCAAATTGACTCCCTGACAGAGTAAGAAAAAAAATGGATTCTACCTTTTTCACAGATAGTAACCATAGAAAGCTCTGGTTTCTAGAGAGATTCAATCCTTTAGAAGGGAACATAAAGAGAAAGGGGATCTGGAGAGAAATTAATTCTAAGAATCCAGACCTGCATGTCTGTGTAACCCAAATCCTAGCAATTTCTAGAAAATAGAAATCAAATCACCTAGGAACTGGTCATACAATTGTTAAGACTTTATCGTAATTCAGGTAGGTTCAAGTGACACACTCTTTTAAAATACATATTTTTTTATTTTTAGTTTTTGTGGATACATGGTAGGTATATATATCTTTAAGGTATATGAGATGTTCTGATACAGGCATGCAATGCGAAATAATCACATCATGGAGAATAGGGTATCCGTCCCCTCAAGCATTTATCCTTTGTGTTACAAACAGTCCAATTACACTTTTAGTTGTTTTAAAATGTACAATTAAGTTATTATTGACTATAGCCACCCTTTGTGCTATAAAATAGTGGTCTTATTTATTCTTTCTATTTTTTTTTTTTTTTTTTTAAGAGAGAGAAGTAGAATAAAAGAGAAAAAAGAAAGAGAAAGAGGGAGAGAGAACGAAAATCTTGCTATATTGCTCAGGAGAGCTGGTTGTGTTCTTTCATCAGTTTTGCTTTTTTTTTTTTTTTTTTTTTTTTAACTACCTTAGAAGAGGCTGATCACCTTCTGGGAGCATTTTACATCTTAGTATGTATTTCACTTGAGACCACTTGCTCAGAGCCATAATTTACACCTAAAGCCAGGACCATGGAGCACTTGGCGCTCCAGACAGTTGGTTCAGAGGCTCTCACTGGTTGAGTGGCCTTGGGCAGGTTACAAGGCCTCTGTGCCTCAATTTCCTCATCTATACAGTGGAGACACTAGTAGCATGAGCCTCAGAGGACATGGTAGGTGTGCAGTGAGGACTGTTTACCTAACAGACATGGTGCATACCTGCTACCCGGTGTATATACCACTGGTTCAGCTGCAGTGGATATGAGTCTACCCACAGGTAAGTTCCAGGGTCCTTCATCATGCCTCTGTCAGTGGTTTGTCTCACAAAGTTGAGACAGAGTGATCTGCCTATGGGAGATCTCCACTCCTTGATTTCACTCCCAGTATGGTTAAATGGTGACAGTTTACTAATGAAAACATCACATTAATTTTGTTTTCCTTCTTCTTCTTCCTCTGGGTGCCATTAATCCCTCCCTCCTAGCCTCTTTAGTACTTTGATATTTTGTGTCAAGATTAATTACCAGACCAGATAGTCCACCTTCCATAGTGTTGACCACCTGTGTTCTAGTTGTGAGCACTCAAAAAGATGCCATTGCACTCCAGAGGAAATGCCCTCCACGAGTTTAGCATCTGTGCACTAAGTAGTGAGGATGGCTAGCTTTCCAGAAGTATCACAAAGCCAGTCTTCAATAGGAGGCTGTTTGCAGTGCATGCATTCGCTCAGTTAAAAACTAGGTGGTAAGAATATGCATGAAGATGAGCTTGGAAAGTCTGTTGGCCCCTGAAAAGTTAAGTCACTGAGAGTAATTGTCAGACCTCAGGAGCACAGTTAGGCAGACATGACTGTGAATTTTAGAAAACAATGTCTCTTTTTTTACAGGCACAGATGTTAAAGACGCCAAGGTGATAAGTGTTTCTACAGGAACAAAATGTATTAATGGTGAATACATGAGTGATCGTGGCCTTGCATTAAACGATTGCCATGCAGAAATAATATCTCGGAGGTCCTTGCTCAGATTTCTCTATACACAACTTGAGCTTTACTTAAAGTAAGTTTAGTGAACAAATGAGAACAGGAAGCTATTTTTTAAAAATACTCTACTATTAGAAAACATTGCAGAACCTTTCATTGTTTCTGTAATCATGGAAAAACTCTCAAAATAATAACTTTAATTAGTAACAATAAGGCTGGATCCCATTCTCTCATAATGCTCAACACGCTTATGCAGACATACATACAATAACACAACATGGTCATAAATTTCAAGTCTGTGTTTAAGACTGTGTGATTTTGTTATATGCAGTATAAATAGAAGTTCCTAAACTGCCAGGTAAAGATGGTCATTTTTATTCTAGTCACTGTTTCTAGAAAGAGCTAGTAATGTATCCAAACTGCTTTTCTTTACAAAGCCATTTCTTGTATGTGGTCCTTCTATTCTGAAGTCATAAATTGGGAGAAGGAAAGGTTACTCACATGTTGATGACATATCCATAATTGAGTGGACAAGAACTGTGTTAGTTACCCTAAACATGTAAAATAAATACTCCAGTTCAAACTTATCTTTCCCCTGTTCAAATACCAGCCTCTGAAAATGATGTTAAACTATGATACACTAAAATTTAACTGCATACAGCTTTAAATGTTACTTTTGCAACTTTTTTCCTTTCAGTAACAAAGATGATCAAAAAAGATCCATCTTTCAGAAATCAGAGCGAGGAGGGTTTAGGCTGAAGGATAATGTCCAGTTTCATCTATACATCAGCACTTCTCCCTGTGGAGATGCCAGAATCTTCTCACCACATGAGCCAATCCTGGAAGGTATGAGACGAGATTCTTCAACAAGCCAGTTTCTCAAGAAAATATGTCCGTTCGTAGTTAACATTTGAAAGAACAAATGTACATTAATCTCTGTTTTCCTTTTTTTTCCTTTTAATTTTAGCCTTGGATGTGAATCTAATGAATCTCTATAAAAGCATGGATTTTTTCTTTCCAATTAATAACTTAATTAGAAAACTTTAATGAATGAAACATGCTGATTATAATTAACCAAGTAATTAGAATGGAGTGAGATATTGGATCAAAATTGTATCAGTATTTAAATTTGGGTAATAAGTATCTATAAAGCAGAGGTGTATGTGATCCTTCATATTTCTGATGAATTGTAATTTGCTAAATGTGTAATTAAAGTATTTATTTGACTGATATTTCAGAAGCAGATAGACACTAATGAAAAGGGAAATCACTGTTATGATCATGTTTTGTTCCATCCTTCTTTACATTTGAGGTTAGCACTTCTGTTTTTAGTATTTTATATCCACATCCCTTCTCCCAAGTTCTTAGGCATTGTTTGTTCCAAATAGAGTGTTCCATTATACTACTTTCCTTCATTATAAAAGCAACAGGCACACTCAATGTGGAAAATTGCTAAATATTTTTTAAATGTAAGAAAGAACATTAAAATCACCCATATTCATGTCACCTAGAGATGTTCACTGTGGATGTTTTACCATACTTTCCGTGTGTTTATTTCTGCATCTGTCTAGATTTATTTTTGAAATTTTAAAAATACAGAGGGAAAAGCATAACAAACATCCAAGGATCCATCACCCAGAATTAGCAAATGTTAGCATTTTGTCCTATTTGCTTCAGCTTATTTTCAATGATAGGAATAAATCCTTTCAGTTAAAGTGAAAACCCTCTGTTTCCCCAAATCCCTTGAAGACCACTTTGTGAATTTGCTTTGTGTTATGTCCTTCCTACTCAATTTTATATACTTCTTTTTTTTTTTGAGACAGGGTCTCGCTCTGTCACTCAGGCTGGAGTGCAGTGGTGCAGTCATGGCTCACTGCAGCCTCGACCTCCTGGGCTCTTAAGAGATCCTCTCACCTCAACTTTCCCAAGGAAAGCAGCTGGGACTACAGGCATGTGCCACCATACCTGGCTAATTTTTATAGTTTTTGTAGAGATGGGGTTTCACCGTGTTGTCCAGGCTGATCTTAAACTCCTGAGCTCAAGCAGTCCACCTGCCTCAGCCTCCCAAAGTGCTGAGATTACAGGCGTGAGCCGCTGTGCCTAGCCTCTCTGTTTCACAGACGTGCTTTGTATGTGTATTTTGTATGTATGGCATATATATATGCATTTGTATGCACAACTATATTTTAAATTTATAAGGAATTGTTAGATGTGCTTTTTAATAAATCAAATAGATGGTTTACTACCTGTGGGGTTTTAACTCTTTTTCTCTCTTAGAACCAGCAGATAGACACCCAAATCGTAAAGCAAGAGGACAGCTACGGACCAAAATAGAGTCTGGCGAGGGGACGATTCCAGTGCGCTCCAATGCGAGCATCCAAACGTGGGACGGGGTGCTGCAAGGGGAGCGGCTGCTCACCATGTCCTGCAGTGACAAGATTGCACGGTAAGGGGCAGGGCTCCCTGTGGCCGCCTCCCCGCACGTGGGATTCACCCTTGCTGTTCGTCAACCTTCCTTTTCCACAGCCATTTAGATTTTGTCCCCATTTCCTACTCAGGTGCTCCACAATATTCTTTGAAGGACTGAGGTTCTAAACAGGTGCTGCTGGGACCGCCATGAGGGACAGCGGAAGGACCTGTACACAAGAGGCTCCACACTTGTCACACTCCTATCCTTTAAAACGGGCACTCAGAGTTTACCACCTATTTTTAACGTGGGCTTCTGGGTTAAACTGATGTTTTTAGAGTGGGCTACAGGCCATGACATTTGAAAACTATTTGCTTCTCCTCATTAGTAGTAAATGCAACTTCAATGGTCACATTCATCATTCAGTTAACATTTTAGGTAGTTGATATTTGCATTTTAAAAATAATGCAAACTCTGTCACAGGCGTTGTGTTCTAAGCACAGAGTGTCCCCAGCCATTCTGTTTCTGGGTGTGGGTTAGGCTTAAATGCGCGCTCTGCAAGCACATTTCTCTAGTCAGGAGGGGCCTGGGAGATATACATCCTTCAGAGGCCTGTATCAGAGCAGTTATAGAAAACCCACTTCTATAGATAGCATCAGTTCCAATAGTTCTTTGTTTTTATTTTTAAACTAATATTTATTCGGGAACAAAATATAACATAAGCAGATTGTAGAAAGCATACAATCATAAAGTTAAAAACCTCGCTCTTCAGAGCCCTGCCGTGGTACCCATAGTGAACAGGTTTTGACTGTCCATCCAAAAGCTGTCAAAATGGACATATACACATGTGCACATGCACATCTTTTCATTGTTTGTGTGCCCTTTGTGTAGATTTCCTTCAGTGGGTCTTGTCAGGAAACCTCAAGTACAGGGAACTGGACTAATCACACACTCTGGGCCATTGCCCACAGCCCAGGTGACCACTGTGACATGTTTACTTACTATTTGTCTTTCCAGTCCACCTCCACATGTGCAGACGTCAACTTTGTGTGTATGTGTCGGTGGGGGAGTGGGGGTGTATTCTTGAAAAATACACTGTAGAATTATTTTGGGTGTTTATGTATGTGTTGTCAATTTACAGAAACAGTATGATGCCATAAATCCTCTCTGTTTCTTACATTTTCATTCAACCTATATGTTTGAAGCTATTTCTGTTGCTCTAACCAACAGCTAGTTCAGTACTGACTTTTGCAGATCTTCCTTCATAGTCAAGGGCCATTTCCTTAATGTTGGGACACTCAGATTTCCTCTAACTCCCTTCTACATGTAGCCCTGAATATCCTTCAACTTATGCAAACTCCAACATGGTATTATAGACTTTGCTAGAGTTTCTTGGGGCATAGATTCAGGAGTTATGCACATATATAACTTAACAGAATAATATCAGATTGCATCCCAGAGCAGTCACACTACTTGACACTTATACCAACAGTGCCTTAGTTTCTCCCACGTTTTATAAACTAATATCTTCATAGTTTCGATTTTTATTTCTCTTATCACTAGGAATGTTGAGCATCTCTTCAATTATATAGTAATTGTTCATCTTACACCTTGAGTTGTCTGTTAATATCCTTTATTCATTTGTCTTTTGGATCTGAGGCCTTTTTCCTCTCAATTTGCAGAGTTCCTTTTATAGTTTATATTGTGATCCTTAGCCCTTTGAGAAGATGCAGTTTCTTCTCTAAATCCTTTCCCCCTTGAGTAGTCTTGTCACCCTGTTGAAGATCATTTTAACATATACACCAGGGTTTATTACTGTGCTCTGTTCTATTCCATATGTCTATTCTTTATGCCAGCATCATGCTGTTTTGATTACTGTAGCTTTGTAATATGTTTTGAAATCAGGAAGTTTGAATCCTCCAACTTTATTCTTCTTTTTCAAAATTGTTCTGGCTATCCAGGGTCTCCTGAAATTTCATAAAAATTTTTGGATAAATTTTTTCAAAAAATGTCATTGTTATTTTGATAGGGATTATGTTGACTCTATAGATTGCTTTGGTTAATATGGACATTTTAACAATATTAAGTTTTCTAACTCATGAACATGGAATATATTTCCATTTATTTGTATCTCCCTTCATTTCTTTCAGTAATGTTTTATAATTTTTGTTGTACAAGCCATTCACCCACTTAGTTAGGCTTATTACTAAGTAATTTATTCTTTTTTATGCTATTGTAAATTTTTCTTAATTCCCTTTTCAGATCATTCATTGCATTGTTAGTGCATGGAAATGCAACTGATTTTTGCATGTTGATTTTGCTGAATTTGTTTATTATTTAAACAGTTTTTGTAGAATCTTCAGGGTTTCTACATATAAAATTATGTCATCTGCAAACAGATATAATTTACTTCTTCCTTTTCATTTTGGATGCCCTTCATTTCTTTTTCATGCCTAATTACTCTGGCTAGAACTTCTAATACTGTGTTGAATAGAAGTGGCAAAAGTGGGCATCCTTGCATTGTACCTGATCTTAGAGGAACAGTTTTCAGTCTTTCACCATTGAGTACAGTATTAACTGTTAACATTTTGTAAATGGCATTTATTATTTTGAGGTAGCTTCCCTCTACTCCTAGTTTGTTGAGTGTATTTGTTATTATTATGAAAGGGTGTTAAATCTTGGCAAATGCTTTTTCTTCATCAATTGAGATTATCTTGTGGTTTTTGCCCTTCATTCAGTTAATATAATATATTATATTAATTGAGTTACATATATTTAACCATCCTTGCATTCCAGGAGTAACTCTTACCTCATCATGATGTGTAATCCTTTTATTGAATTTGGTTTTATTGAGTCCTTTTATTGAATACTTTTATTGAATCCTGCTATTTAATTTGGTTTGTTGAGAATTTTTGCATCAGTAGTCATCAGAGATATGGTCTGTAGTTTTTTTTTATTCTTCTTTGTGTCTTTGGCTTTGATATCAGGGTAATGCAGGCATCATAGAATGCGCCTAGAAATGTTCTCTTCTCTTTAGTTTTTTGGAAGTGTTTCAGGATTAGTGTTAATTATTCTCAAATGTTTGGTAGAATTCTCTAGTGAAACCATTAGGTCCTGGGCTTTTGTATTTTTGTTTTTGAGATGGAGTCTCGCTCTATCACCCAGGCTGGCGTGCAGTGGCATGGTCTTGGCTCACTGCAACTTCCACCTCCCAGGTTCGAATGATTCTCCTGCCTCAGCCTTCTGAGTAGCTGGGGTTTCAGATGGCCACCACCACACCCAGCTAATTTTTGTATTGCTAGTAGAGACGGAGTTTCACCATGTTGATCAGGCTGATCTCAAACTCCTGGCCTCAGTTGATCCACCAACCTTGGCCTCCCAAAGTGCTGGGATTACAGGCATGAGCCACTGTGCCCAGCCATGGGCTTTTTTTATTGGGAAATTTTTGAATACTGACACAATATTCTTATCCATTAATGGTTTGAATGAATTACTTTTCATATTCATTATTCCTGCTATCATTGGTTACCATTTGCATGGAATATCTTTTTCCATTCTTTCACTTTCAGCTTGTGTATCTTTAGATCCAAAATGAGTTTCTGTTAGACAATAATACATAGTTGAATCCTGTCTTTTTTTAAAAAAATCCATTTACCCAATCTGTATCTTTTGACTGGGGAGTTTATTCATTGGCATTTAAAGTAGTCACTGATAGGGAAGACTTACTATTGCCATTTTGTTGTTTTCTGTATGCTTGCAGCTTTTTGCTTGTTTTTTCCTTATTCTCTTACTGCCTTCCTTTGTGTTTCTTTTATCATTTTTTCTAATGATAGGTGTATTAGTCTGTTTTCACACTGCTGATAAAGACATACTAGAGACTGGGCAATTTACAAAAGAAAGAAGTTTAATGGACTCACAGTTCCACCTAGCTGGGGAGGCCTCACAATCATGGCAGAAGGTGAAAGGCACATCTCACATGGCGGCAGACAAAAGAGAGCTTCTGCAGGGAAACTCCCCCTTATAAAACCATCACATCTCATGATACTTATTCACTATCATGAGAATAGCACGGGAAAGACCCAC
>CAUYQU010019733.1:0-105754 GCA_963574635.1 Cheracebus regulus
CATAAAAGAGGTTTTTAATACCCATTTTTAGACTGTATTCTAGCCTGGGCAATAAAACAAGAATCCCATTCTCTCTCCCTCTTTCTCTTCCTCTTTCTTTCTCTCTTTCATTCTTTTTTCTTTCTTTTGCTGTTTCTTTCTCCTTTTCTCTCTTGTTCTAAAATCTCTTCCTCTTTCTTTCTCTCTAAAAAAAAAAAAAAAGCTGCTACAAAAAAAAAAAAAAAAAAAGAAATCTGCCCCAAACCTGCAGCCAGTATTGCTTCCGTCCTTCCCTGGATTCAGCATTTGTGACTCTCAGTTTGGCTCTGATGATACAGCTCGTCCAGTTTTTAGATAACCCTTTCGAAGATGTGTCTTATTTCTCTGACTTAAGGTGTAAGGCCCTGGTGGACAGTGTCCACGCTCCCACTTTTTCTGCCGTATAGACGTGGCCCTGCCATTGATTTGCCACATGATCTTAGAAAAATCACTTCCCTTTTCTTGGGTCCCTCATTTGTAAAATGAATCAAACTAACTTGAGACCTCTGAACCTCTGTCTGCCTCTAAAATTCCTTGGTTCCATATGGTTCTGACTGCTACACGTTGCCTAGGACATGGCTGACATTCAAGAACACACCTAGTAGATTTAATTAAGTTGAAATTTCCAGCAAGGAAAGGCTATATGTCTCCAGAGAGGCCCCAGATGAATGGCCCTGGGCAAGGCAACACATCTTGGCACAGGAGGGGCTCGTTCTTCCCCGGCCTCCCCCACTTCTCCGAGGCCTGTCCTCGGCATCTGGAATTTGCCACTTCTCAGTGCTAGCCTCCCCTCCTTGTGATCTTTACCAGGAACACAGAGAAAACAAAACATGATGAGGGAAATGTGGGCCCAGGGATATGAGAAAGGGAAAAAAAAAAAAGAAAAAGGAAGGGGCATGGGGACGGGTAGGGCAAGGCCCGGGAGGAGAAGAACAGAACATGGGGTCATAATCTGGAGGGACCAGACGTTTCAGAAATCATCCGTCACAACACTCAGCCACCAGAAGGGGTAAATAAATGAAGGTGGTAATTCCATCTCAGATTTGCGGTGATGTGAACAGCCCTTTCAAGCCCGGCTCTCACAGTGTGTGATGTCACCCACATGCCTTGATGGAATTCGAACCCTAATTTCTTTATGGTTGGGGATACACTATTCCTTATGGCATTGCAGTTGTCTTTATTTTATAGGCTGCTTGAAGCAATTTAATATGGTTGGATCCTGCAGAGCATGCCTACCAACAGAAAACAAGTGAGAGTTGGCTTGCTGGGGGCGCCACCGCGCTCCCGCCTGTGGACAGCCCACTGCCCAGAGCCATGGCGGCCCGCCAGAAGCAGGGGTTTTCTTCTTGTCTCCTTTAGGGAGCTCTCCCGTGTGATAAAGAGCAGCAGTCGCAGTGATAGTGTTCTTCACAGAGTCCTGGTCACAGCAACTCTCAGAGATGAATCCCCAGCGAGATCGAAGAGAGTCAGCCTTCAAGAGGATGACTCTATGCTCACAGCTGAAGCAGATCTTTGTTGAAACTATTCCACACCTGAAAAGAGGACCCTAGAGCATCAAGCACTGTGGAATAGTGTAAGGATTTGGAGTCAGGAGTCCTGCGTGCAAGTCTTGACGTTGCCACTGTGGTGTTCTGTGCAACTTACTCCACTAAACCCCAGTCTTTATGGGTAAAATGAAAATAATATTATCGACTGCAGAAGGTTGTTGGGATGTCCAGAAGACAATGTAGTGAAGTGCTTGGTAATCTCTTAGTGCTGCATAGATGGTAGCTTCAGCCTAGGGAGGCAATCGACCTCCTTGTAACACAATCTCGCCTCTGGAAGCTCCTGAACTTCCAAGGTAACCCAATCTTAAGACAATGAAGTCCCCTATTGCTACCCTGCATCCTTTGCCCCTGAACTCACAGTCATCATGGATACTGATTGAGTCCTGACATTGGACTTCTCCCGGCTACAATGCAGGGGAATTTTAGACTTTTTTTTTTTTTGAGA
Source organism: Cheracebus regulus (assembly GCA_963574635.1). Taxonomy (NCBI): domain Eukaryota; kingdom Metazoa; phylum Chordata; class Mammalia; order Primates; family Pitheciidae; genus Cheracebus; species Cheracebus regulus. Next base: position 2,011 of record CAUYQU010019733.1, read on the forward strand.
CAAGAGTTTCGTGCTGGTTACCCAAGCTGCAGTGCAGTGGCACGCTCTCGGGTCACTGCAACCTCTGCCTCCCGGGTTCAAGCGATTCTTCTGCTTAGGCCTCCCTAGTAGCTGAGATTACAGGCGCATGCCACCACACTTGGCTAATTTTTTGTATTTTTAGTAGAAACGGGGTTTCACTATGTTAGCCAGGCTGGTCTTAAACAATAGCTTGATGATTGAAGGAGTGAGTATACCTGGGTGGCAAAGGGGGTTCACCTCGTGTGGTGACATGATTTGGGAAGGGATTGTTTGAAGTGCAGGAGAACAGTGCTGTGGTTAATTAGTGGTGTCCCGGGCCTATTGGGGGTGGGGGGGCAAAGGGAGGGAGAGCATTAGGACAAATACGTAATGCATGCAGGGCTTAAAACCTAGATGATGGGTTGCAAGGTGCAGCCAACCACCATGACACATGTATACCTATGTAACAAACTGCACATTCTGCACATGTATCCCAGAACTTAAAGTAAAATTTTTAAAAAAATTACTGGTGTCTGCTACAGATAGTGGACCCTATATAACACATTTGCCTATGATAGAATACAGTACAGATCTATAGAATATTATCCCATCAGAGTCATAGTCAAAACTCCTTATTTCATAGGCAAAGAAATTGCAGTATATGCTAAGGTGGACAGTTGTGTAATCTTCATTTACTTGTACATTTTTCATTTGACTATTTCTTTAAATAGCCACAGTCCGTAGTAATTAGGAGGGTAAGTTTTCTAACTCTCCTTGTACAGTTCCTTACAGTACCTCATTGTTTCTTCCTCTAGTGAGACCTCAGAACATTCTGGAAACTTGGGGCCTAAAAAAAAAGTATGTTGCTCCAAGACACAATGAATGTTTACAGTGCACTCAAGAAAGACCAATTAAGGTATAAAACCATGAAATACGTAAAACATGTGGTCCTTCTACAGAAGAGAGGTGGAAGGCGAGGTTATAAGGGAGAAGAGACCCCTGATCCATAATCTAAGGTCAGCCGGGCACAGTGGCTCATGCCTATAATTCCAGGACTTTGGGCGGCGGAGGCGGGCGGATCACCTGAGGTCAGGAGTTCAAGACCAGCCTGACCAACATGGTGAAACCCCGTCTCTACCAAAAATACAAAAATTAGCTGGGTGTGGTGGTATGCGCCTGTAGTCCCAGCTACTTGGGAGGCTGAGACAGGAGAATTGCTTGAACCCAGGAGGCGGAGTTTGCAGTCAGCTGATGTCATGCTGCTGCACTCCAGCCTGGTACACAGAGCAAGAGTCCATCTCAAAAAAAAAAAAAAAATCATTTGCTCAGGGTCACACAGCATGTAAGCAGCAGAGCTGGGATTCATCTTAGAAACCCATGGCGGACTTTCAAGGTAGAAGTAGAGGGAAGGACAGAAGAAGTCCCAGAAAAAGGAAAGCATTTAACTGTTAATTTATTTCTCTTTCAATTTTTATTTTAGGTTCAGTGGGTACATGTGCAGTTTTGTTATATTGATATATTGTGTATCACTGAGGCTTGGTGTATGAACGATCTTATCACCCAGGGAGTGAGCATAGCACCTGATAGGTAGTTTTTCAATTCTTGTTCCTCCTACCCTCTCCCCTCTGGGAGTTCCCATTGTCGACTGCTTCCCTCTTTATGTCCATGTGTGCTCAGTGTTTAGCTCCCACTTATAAGTGAGAACATTTGGCATTTGATTTTCTGGTCCTGTGTTAATTCACTTAGGATAATGGCCTCTAGCTATATTAATGTGCCTGCAAAGGACATGATTTTGTTTTTTTTTTTTTTTTTTTTTTTTCATGTGACACACACACACACACACTTTCTTTATACAGTAAATAATTGATGGGCATCTAGGTTGATTCCATGTCTTTGCTATTGTGAGTAGTGTTGCAAGTGAATGTGTCTTTTTAGTAGAACTAGGTAACTGTTGAAAACATACGGCAATTAGAGTATGCAGTTGGTCCATGCGTAATGAGATGAGCACACAGGGTGACTGGGCCATTTGAAAGCAGACCTGTGTATCCCAGAGCAAAGAGAGCCACCTAAGGTCACTGAGTGCTCACCCAGGCCATGAGGAAGAAGCTAGAAATCCACAAGGAAATGTCTGCAGATTGGAAGCCCCGTGCCTCAACTTCTGCATTCTTCCTACAGAAGGGGGCTGGCCTCAATACAGGGCTCGTGTGCTGCCTCTGCTAGATGTCTTTGAGGACCAGCAATGTCCAGATGGGCAGGTTCCAGGATGGAAAAAGGGCCTACCATTTCAGGATGTGAAGAAGGATCCTGCCACTCTGTGGCAGAGAGGTTGGTGGTGTCCTGGTGGAACCAAGGATGTTCTAGCTTGAGTGATGTCATTCTGTGATCTCTCCAGGTCAGAAGCTGAGAGCGGTGTCTCATCCAATGACCCCTGTGAAGTCCAGGTACTAAGAGGTGAGTTGGGGTGACCAGGCCAGGCTGAACGGAGTCAGTGGTAGATAGAGCCTGTGTTCTGCAAAGTAACTTCCTGAGGCCGCTCTGAACATTACGAGCAGGAGCTGAGGCATAAAGGGCAGTGTGAAATTAATTCCACTGGGAAGTGACTAAGCAGGCCAAACCTGTAGTGTTCTCTTCCAACAGCCTGAGGGGGCTGGGGGCGGGGTGGCTGTTCCCATGAGCAGAGGGTAGAGACATTGGAGGCCAGTTCCAAATATGTCACCAAGAGCATTTCAGGACCTTTTGGGTGTGGGGCAGAGTCAGAAAATGGCTCACGAATGGCTGCCCAGTGTGGATGACTGGCCAGTGGTTGTATGAGGTGATGGCTCATACCCCTCTCTTGGGGCAGATGAGGATAAATGGCTTATGTTTCAGTGAAGGAGATTTGAGAGGCTCCTGAGAGTGAGAAGCCTTGTTCCCTGAGTGTTTCCTGCCCGGGCCTGAGCTCCTGAGGGGCTGCAAACCCCTGCCCCCTGAGTAGAACATAACCATGGACTTCTTTTTCCAAGTGGATTTCAGGCCTCTCAAAGGAGCTCAGCCCCAAGTCCCTCTTGGCTTAGAGATGTGGCAGACCTTGGGCACATTCTCTTTCCCACCCCACCCACCCATGACCTTCCCATGATACCTGTGCCCAGGCCCTCCTTGCCAGCCAGTGCTCTCCAGGTAGACACACCTGCAGATCTAGCCACTCTGAAGGTTGCCTTCGTGTTCTCTCTGCGTAGAATTCCCGTCTGTCTCATTGCTCATTTGTTTGGCATTTATTGAGCATGTCTGCTATGTTCCGTAAGGCAGGCATATCAGTGACATGGGGAAGAACAGCCAAATCGATTGATTTAAAACTTAAGTCAGATCAAGCCATTCCGCAGCCCCCACACCCACCTTCCCCCACTCCTGCAATCATCTCATGCAGAGCAAAAGCCAGAGTGTCCTTAGGCACCTGCAAAGCTTTGCACTCTGTGATCATGCCTGCTCTGACTAACCTGCCCGACCTCCCCACCAGTGTCTCCTCCATCTGCTCAGGCTACTCTGGCCTTCTCAGTGTTCTGTAGCTTGCCAGGCACTCCCCTGCCTGAGGGTCTTTGCATCTGAGCCACATCTCACTCTTTCACCTCCTCCAGGCCTTTGCTCATATGCCACCTTCCTAGAAGACTTTCCCAGTGGCTGTTGTCAAAAGGTCTCCCTCCAAACCCCCTTATTTCTTGTGAATAGTGTTGCAAGTGAATGTGTCTTTTTGGTAGAACTAGGTAACTGTTGAAAACATGCTGCAGTTAATATGCAGTTGGTCCATGCATAATGAAATGAGCACACAGGGTGACTGGCGCATTTGAAAGCAGATATGTGTATCCCAGAGCAGAGAGAGCCACCTAAGGTCACTGAGTGCTCACCCAGGCCATGAGGAAGAAGCAAGGAATCCACACCGCCTTCCCTGCTTTAGTTTTCTCTGTAGCACTTTTCAGCATGTGATGCACTATGTATTTTTGCTTGTTTAATTTACTGATTGCCTGTGTCATGGCACTAGATGTGAGCCGCAGAAGGGCAGGCATTATTGTCTGTTTCTGTTCAGTACTACAGTGCCTGGCGCACAGTAGCATTCCATAACTAGTTGTTGAGCTGGAGACGTCGGCTCTGATCTGGAATAAGGTATCAACTAATGATGTGTAACTGGGCCCATCAGTTCCCCTCCTTGGGCCTCAGTTTCTTCATTTAAAAATAACACATAGAATAGGTGACTGTCCTGCGCTCCTTCCCACTACAGAGTTGGTTCCATGAGAAGCCACAGAAAGCCCTTGTCTTTAGGGAGCCTGGAATTGAAATAAAGAGGCTCAAGATGGAACATACCAGTTGAAAATGTGTTGCAGAGACAGTGCATGTGGGGTGGTGGTGAGCTGGTGAGGCCAGCGAAGTCTTCTGAAAGCTCTGAGCTGGGGGCTGGGGGCTCAAGGCTACAGCCAAATTGCGCAGAAGCCTCTGATTGGGGGCCAGGTCAGACTCCGGCTGTGCTTGTGAGCTCTTCCCGGGCCCACAGCCACCAGTGGCCTCTCCTGCTTCTCACAGTGGGACGAGGGGCCCAGGTGGGGAGGTGGGGGAGGTGAGAGAGCTGCGGGCTCAGAGACCCCACTCCTCATGAGTGCCGAAGGCTTCTCTGCCTCTTTCGGCCACAGAGACGCTAACCTGCAGGCCCCAGAGGTGGCTCAGCCCACATCTTGAACTCATTTTCCAGCACGAGGGAGTCTGGTTTTATGTCACAGTCCAAGGCACATGTTTACTCAGCTTAGCTGCTCCCCAGCCCAAGGAGAGATAACTGAACTTGATGGATAACCACTAATTGGATCATTATCTTCATTTCGAAATGATTGCCCCTAGCCACTGGGGGCATTAGTTCCGAGCTGGGGCCCCGCAATCCGGCATGCTCCATCCGCTCAGACCCCAGCAGGACTGCAAACCCACGAGGGCTCACAGCTGTGCTTCTGTCTAACTCTAACCTCTAACCAGCCCTCTCCCCATGCTCTCCCGACTCAGTGTCCAGCTGGTCATTGTGCATCTTTCCTCACTGACTCTCTCCTCTGGAGTGCCCTCTCTGTTGCCAGCGCTCCCAGGAACACCAGTTCCCACCCTACCCTTATCCCTTTCTGATTGTCTGATAGGTGCATAGTTTGCCTCTCTAGACAGAGAGCAGGGTCCCTGAAGGCAGGGCGACCTCTCTTCTTTCAGATGCTCCTTGTATTGCTGGCACTGGGCTGGGCACACAGTGGTGGCTGTTGGTTGATTGATGTTATGGGGCAGGAGGGAAGGGCCAGAAGGGAGCACGATTGATTCCAGCTGAAGATGGGGAGGCAGGCGCAGGCAGAGGGTAATGATGATTGGGGGTGGGGGCAGGCGGGTCAGGAGCTCCGAAGGACCCACCCCCACGCCCACTCTACCCTTGTGACTCCGACCTGGGAGCCTGGGTTTAAAGAACTAGTTTATGGAATAATCCCGCTGAGAGTGGTTAAATAAATTACCATAACTCCTGAGATGAAATATTACGGCAATTAAAAATGCCTTGAAGAATATGTAATGATCTAGGGAAATGATCACACTAAATGAGTGAAAAAAAGTTACAAAAGATAATGCACAATAGGATTCCATTCAAAAATGTTGCTAAACACACATATAGAAAAATAGCAGCTGGCATTTATTGAGCTCTCACTGCACGTCCTGCACTGTGCTGCGGGAGTCCTGCATATCATCTCATGCACTCTTCATGTCAATCCCAGGAGCTGGGTTCTTTCCTTATCCCCATTTTACATGTGTGGAAACTGAGGCCCAGAAGTGAAGTGATTTTCCCAAGCTCATACAGCATAATGTGTCCCTTTTCATGCTGAAGTTTGGACAGGTTAAAGTCTTTGAGCTCCGAATTTCTTATGTTGTCAGGAGGCCCCTTAGGCAGAGGAATCAGGTCAAAACAGTGTGAAAACCACGTGGTAGGGAGAGCAGCCAGAGGGTGCATGCACCTGCTCTGTGTGCTGAGGGCACTGGAGCCTGAGACCAAACTTTTCAACATTTCCCACCAAGGGTTACCAGGGCGCGCTCCAGCAGTGAGACAACCTCCTGGGGAAAGGGCATGCTTACCCCAAACAGTGTTATCCTGGGATTAAACAGCATCATTGGCTGGGGGTAGGGAGACTGGGGCTGGGAGACAGGGTCTGTTCTTGCCTTCTGTGGCCTCCTGAGATGTCGCATACATCTGGCCACCCTGGGACTGGGAGGTGTGACAGGGTGGGGAGGTGTCATCTGAGGGAGAGGGTCAGAGAGTCCACTTACAGTTTTCGAGCAGCTCCCTGACTTTGAAGAGGGACATGGGGTTGAGAAATAAAGTTATGTTATCCCTACAGTCACAGTGCCTGCTGGTGCTCATGGTGGAGTTTGGTAGGACAGTGGATCCTTGAACATCAGGGTTTGAACTGTGCAAGTCCAATCATATGCAATTTTTTTTAACCAAAAGTGAATGGAAACAGATATGAAACCTGTGTATATGAAGTGCTGCCTTTCTGCACACTTGGGTTCCACAGGGCTGACTGCAGGTCTTGAGTATGTGTGAATTTTGGTATATGTGGGAGTCCTGGAACCAATCCCCCACACATACTGAAAGACAACTATATATGAATCAACCTGTCTTAATTGACTACTAATTGAATATCCTGTGTGTGTGTGTGTGTGTGTGTGTGTGTGTGTGTGTGTGTGTGGGCACATGTGTGGGCACATGTGTGTGTGTTTGAGGCATGAAGAAAAGGAAGGCATGACTCCACTCTGGGAATGAGATTGATCCAGGAGGGAACTCGAAAGGCTGGATGCCGCACTCTGTTACAGGCAAGGTAGATGAGAGCTGCTTGTCTGCCTGGATTCATGTTGAAATTTAACTGTGATAGTAACGGTGCTAAGAGGTGGAACATTTAAGAGGTGATTAGGTCATGGGAGCTCCGACTCTTGGGTGGGATTCATGTCTTTATAAAAGGGTGAGTTCAGCCCCCTTTCACCTCTGCTCTTCTGCCTGCCACCATGTGAGGATGCAGTGTTTGAGGCACCATCTTAGAGTCCAATTGCCAGCCCTGTTGTTGGCTTGATCTTGGACTTCCCACCCTCCAGAACTGTGAGCCAATAATCTCTGTTCATTATAAATTACCCAGTCTTGGATTGTTTTGTTATAGCAACACAAAACAGACTGAGACACGTGCCCTCAGATGTGAAAAGATATGTTATGAAGACTCTGACATAAGCTCGAATCCTAGGCAAATTGTCTAACTCCTTCTACTGAGTTCCTTTCCTTCCAGCCCTCCCCACCTCCTCTCTTGTTTTTTCCCTTCTTCTCAGCTTCAACCTATGGGGAAACACTCCTCTTATTCTGCTCTGTACACAGCATTGTTTTTCTTTTGAGGGAGGCCTTAGGGAGGGCCTCGGGGGAGTGGGAGGTTGCATTTGCTTGTATTGAACACCTACTATGGGCAGGCCTTTGTGTTAGGCACTCCTGTCGGGGACAGAAGGTGAGTAAGACATGGTCCTTGTCTTCATGGGGCTCATGAGTAGCACAGCAGAGCACAAGGCTTAAGGTGATGGAATGTAGGGCTTGCGGGCGGGTGTGGGAGGACTCAAAGATGGCAATGAGGCCCCACACCTGGGGACTATGAGTGACTGAGCAGAGGTAGGGAGTTTGGATGGGGGACAAGGATGAGGATGAGGTGATGATTTTGGGGAAAGTGGCTCAGGGTTTGCCTAGGCTGACTTTTGAGGGTGAGCAACCATCAACCCTGGTTAGGCAAAGCAAGATGGCAATCAAAACTTCTGTCCAAGCCCCTGGAATGTTTGATGTTTCTCCTGGACCCTGGTATGGTCTGGCCAGGTGAGGATGCAGCCTGACATGTATTAATGACTCATTCTCTGCTTCCCCCGCCCCATCCTTCCTTGACATCTGCCACCTCCCCTGGACTTCTTCAGTTATTTACCATGGGGCTCTGTGGTAAGTGAGAATGCCAGCACGTCCAGGATGCCCACCCAGGTGGTGCTGAGGGCAGCGAGAGGCTCTGAGGCCTGACCTAGCAGTGGTCCTTGCTCCTCCTCACTGAGGAGTTGCCTCCTAGGTATGAGGAGAACGAACCTGGAAGGCCTCAGCCTGAACAGGTCTGATTCTGATGGTCCCTTGGGTGCATTTGATGTGGCCCAGTGCTGAGCAGCGTGCACTTCCTCATGTCCTCCGACGTGGCCTGCCCTTCTGGATCCTGGGTTTTCTCCCCTCATCCTGACGTTGCCTTCCTCCTTTCCTCAGAAGTCTTGGGCCCAGGAGGAATTGGTTCACTTCTGGAGTAGGTCCCGTTGACTTTGTGTACAAACTTTGATGATACCTTCTCTGAATTCACCAGCCTGTTTCAGCTGCAGAAAACTAGTCACTTCCAGCGTCCACACTCTCCTTCGGGCAGCGTAGTCCTCCTCTGTCAAGTGGTCCCCCTTACACTTCTTTACTGGGCTGATTCTGAGTTTTGGCCATGACTCTAATCTTGTTGATCAAGGTGGCACTTCCCCATCACACAAAGTCTCTTTAGCCCGTCTCTCCCTCTCCCAGCTCTTTGTTGGTACCCACCTGGAGAAGCGAGGGAAAAACCACTCAGTACATATTAGACAATGAGCTCGGTGTTTGACCTTTTTTTTTTTCTCTCATTTAAGCCTCTCAATGTCTCTCCTATGTATTCTTATGGTTTTTCACACAGAGAAGGAATCTGAGTTTCAAATAGGTTATCTCAGTTTCCCAAGGTCTTAAGGGTGGTGAGAACAAGCAGGATTAGAAATGCATCTCTCTGGCTCCAGAGTTTCTGCTTGGTTTTTGTTATGGGTTGAACTGTATCTCCCAAAGAGAAATGTTGAAATCTTAACCCTAGTACCTATGAAAGTGGCCTTCATCAGAATTAGGGTCTTTGCAGGTGTAATCAAGTTAAGATGCAGTCATACTAGATTAGGGGTGGGCCCTAATCCCATCACTGATGTCCTCATAAGAAGAGAAGGTTTATTAGACACAGAGCCAGAGGCACAGGGAGAATACCATTCGAAAATGGAGGCACAGATTGGTGCGATGCCTCTACAAGCTGAGACATGCCTAGGATTGCTGGCAGCCACCAGATACTGGGGGAGAGGCATGAGATAGATGCTCCTTCTGAGCACCCAGATGGAACTACCCCCGACAACAGCTTTATTTTGGACTTCTTGCCTCTAGAACTGTGAGAGAATAAATTCCTGTTGTCGTAAGCCACCCTGTTTGTGGTAATTTGTTATGGTAGCCCTGGGAAAATAATACAGTTTTGTATCCCTCATGGAGTTTATATTATGGAGTTTATTAAGTATTAACTTACACGATCACAAGGTCTCACAATAGGCCATCTGCAAGCTGAGGAGCAAGGAAAGCCAGTCTCAAAACTGAAGAACTGGGAGTCCGATGTTTGAGGGCGGGAAGCATCCAGCATGGGTGAAAGTTAAGGCTGGGAGGCTAGGCCACTCTCGCCTTTTTACGTTTTTCTGCCTTATTTATATTCACTGGCAGCTGATTAGCTTGTACCCACCAGATTAAGGATGGGTTGCCTTCCCAGCCCACTGACTCAAATGCTAATCGCGTTTGGCAACACCCTCGCAGACACATCCAGGAACAATACCATGCATCCTTCAATCCAATCAAGTTGACACTCAGTATTAACCATCATACTCACTTACTTGTAAGAAGAATGTTTCTTTTTCCTGGCCTAAGCAAGGGACTCCTTCAGAAACCAGCTGATTTCTTCTATCTGGGACTGACCTAGATTCGGTTAAAGGGTGTTGCATGAATTCATCTGGGAGCTGCCTCATGAGGCAAGAGAGGGCAGTGAATGAAGAAATGACTTATTCTTCTTCAGGCCACCAGAAAAGACTTATGGAGGCAGAAGCATGGCAGAAAACAGAAACTGGAAGGAAGTGTAGGATAAAGAGCTAATTTGCGGAAGACGGGAGATCAGCGCATGTCAAAGCACTTGGCATGACGAAGCATGGTGCCTATCACATTGTAGGTGTACAATTAATGTCAATAATAGAACATTAAAGAGTGCAAGATGCCTTAAAAGCAGTTGAAACCATCCTGTTACATATGAACAAACTGTACGTTTGTTGGATACAAGTTTTAGGCAAGAGTTTTGTTACCTAAATTGGTTTGGGTGAATTGTCAAAGGTATATATCTGATGCAATGGAGCGAACCCAGGCTCTGGCCTCTGAAATCTGAGTTCTGGCTTTGACTCTGTTGCTTCCTATTTGTATGACCTTGGACCTCATTTGCAAAGATAATAAATTTCAAGATAAATCAAGGTAATAAATTTCTCTTCATGGACTTGTGGAGACAGAATGGCAAAGAATTTGAAAATTTGAAGCGTAATATGAACATCAACTGCAAAGCACAATATGAACATAAAGGATTATTGTTATTATCCATTGACTGGTCTCTTTACTGTTCTGTGAATGCCCCATAACCATTTGAGCCTTTGCTCATGGTCTCTTTACACACTTGGAAGTCCCTCTGGGTAAGTTAGGATTAGGTTTGTATACAATTAACAGAAAACTCAAAACAACAGCGGTGTGTTTCTCTCCCATATGCTAGTCTAGACGCACTCCAGAGCTGGTAAGGGTGACCCACGATTCTTCTGTCTTGATGCTGTGATGTGCCTGGTTGCCATTTCCAAGGTCACCTTATGGCCCAAGATAGCTGCTGGGGCTGCAGCCATTACATCCATATTTTAGCAAAGAGAACGGAAAGACAGATGGCAGGCTTCCTGTCTTTAAGGACATTCTCTGGGAGTTATATACCATTTAAAAATATATCTCATTGGTCAGAACTTAATCATGTGAACACATCTAACTTCTGGAAAAGCTGGCAAAAATCCTTTTCATTCTGAGAGGTCATGTGCCCAGCTAAAAATCAGGATTCTGATTCATAATCATTCTTCAAAATCAAATTCAGTTTACCTGCAAAATAGTTTGTATTAGGCAAATATATATCTCATGCATAGTATGATTTCATTATGCCAGGAAATGAGTGAAATGCTTTCATTGATGATCTCGTTTAACCTGCACCCGGCCCTGTGGGCTAGGCACCATCATCGTCTCAGTGTTGTAGATGAGGACACGTGACTCAGAGTTGTAAAATGTCACTGTTGAGGTTTCCTGTGAAGCAACTCTGAGATGGAAATTAGCAATGAGTGGGCAGGATGTGTTTTAGAGAGTGCTTTGGGGGATTAATACTTGCAAAAGGAGGAAGGCATGGAAGCAGGATTGGGCAGAGGAAAAAGTTGAGCTTCCAATTCAGTTCAAATGAGGGTCTCAGCTGACTCCCAGGGACCTCTGGAGCTAGGATTACCTTGCAGAACTGTTCCAAGGCACCAGGGGGATCCCTGTGCTGGTCACTCACTGGACCCGGGCTGTCCTGGAAGGGAGCCTGATCCTGGGCAAATCACTCTCTTGGGCTGAGGCAATCCCTTTAGGGGGCTGACAGCTGAGGACTTTCAGCAGGCAGCTCTCCCGGTGGCTACAAATTTAAGTCCTTCCTTCTTGAAACAAAATCCTGGAGGGATCAGAAAGCCCCCTACATTAAGCCATTTGACTAAGCTTGCACTAAGTAGCAGGTGACAGAGACGGGACTAGTACCCAGGACACCCGACCCCAGCAGTTGGGATCTTCCTGCTGTGCTGAGGCTTGCGGCCATTAAACAGCTCGCTGAAAGTCACCGCTAGCAAGTCAAATCCACAATTCCAGCACCCTCATGTGGGTTCTAAATCAGTTTACTATATCATCTCCTTGGGTCTCTGTTGGTGCTTTCTCATGGGAAATTTACTCCCCTGTTTCCTGTGTTCCATCTTCTTTCTTCTCTCTAAATAAGGTCTGGCAGTTAATAGAGCTCTGGTCTCCTAGGGGCTCAGCCCTCTAGCAGGTGGAATGGGGTTCTGAGGGCATGGTCCTGCCCCAGCAAGGTTGCCGGCCATGTGGCAAGCCAAAGTTATCACCCACGCCAATGTTGGCAATTGCAGCAGACAGAGGACTACTGGATACTGCATTGTGAGTCCTGTCTGGGTGTGCCGTGGGGTTCAGAGGTAGGAAAGATTGACCGAGGCTGGATGAGAAGATTTGTGCTCATGCCAGCTCCGCCCGGTCCCACCACACAGACTCCCAGACACTGGAGCCATATTTTCTCCTCTTTCAGAACCCATCAAGTGCTCAATGAGTGGGAAGGGATTTTAGAACCTTGAAACTAGAAGAAGATGGTCAAGTTTCTTAACTCAGAGATGGGAAAACAGAGACCCAGAAAGCAGCATGACTTGCCCAAAGAGACACAGCCAGGTGGCAGTAGCATGGCTGGCTTGAGAACCTGGGTCTCCCAACTCCAGACTTCTCCACCACCATGAGCTGCCCCTGCTGAACAAAGACCATTCAGATGGGCTGGACACAGACTCCAGGCTGGTCCCTGCTTTCTGGCATTCTCAGCAAAACACTCAGGATCATCACTGTGACAATGAAGAAAGAAACAAAATGCCGAACTGGAACTAGATGGCCTGTGGAAACACCCCACAGAACTCTGTAACTGATTTCTACCAGGCCTGGCTGCCTCCTTGTTAGTTCAAGGCAATGGCTCCAAAGCGGGCTGCGAGGAGAAGAGCACAAAAGTTCTTTCTACTTTGGGCTTATCACCGGGGACTTCTGACCACACCAAGCCTGCTGAGAAGATTTAGGAATGATTCTGTGGGAAGCCAGAGTGTGGTAGTTTTAGATCGACAGTTCAATATGCAGAAAGCTCTTGCCCACCGCCCAGGACAGGCTTCCTAATATACTGTAACCTGCATCTTCCTCCTAAAACATCTTAGCTCCATGAAGCAATAAAACAGTCTGGCCTAAGTTACTGACCTTCTTTGAAGTCCCAGAGAGGCCCATAAATAAGGTAGGTACTTTGGAAGGGGGGCACTCATTTTGAGGGGTCCCTACGCAACTCTTTCAGAGCCACATTGATTTGTAGCTGCCTCTAAGTCAATTTCCTGGGGCTCATAAATCTTAATTTGAGCAAAACTAAAATGTCGTCAATATTTATTTGATGTGTTTCTTGCCACTCCATAGAAAAAAGAGAAAAATAGTCAGCATCCTCATCTGCCACCCTGGAGAGGGTATGGAAGACAGCCTTCTCCAGGGTTCCTCACAGACCATTTCGACCATTTCATTGTGAACCATAAACCCCACCCGGGTAACAAATGTACCATTTCATGGTCAGCAAGAGCGGTAACTGTCACTGGAGAAATAAAACTGAGTTATTGTTTCCAGTTTCAAAAGAACAGCAACAAGTATAAAAAAAAAACCTGTATGTGATCCCTGTCCTCTTCCCCTCAGACACCTGCAGCCATCTAATGTTTCACCGAATCCTGCCACATAAATGCATAGCTTCACTCACTAATCCATATGGCTCCAGAGACCACTGTTACATGAGAACTTAAACTGATGGGGCCAGGCAGCCCAGGGCAGCTTAATCTTTTTTAATTCAAATCGACTGAGTCCCATGTGGCCCGGAGATGATACCCTATATGCTGCAATCAGACTGACCTAGACTTCTTGTGCTCTAAATGATTAATGAAACTGCCTCCAGTTTGTTTCTATGGTGATTGGAAACCTGACCCGGACAGAGGAATCTGCCATTCACGGTGAACAGAACGGAAAGCGGGGGAGGACAGGGGGACCCTGGCCGCTGATGCCCAAATGCCTCTACTCCTCCCCCAGGCCTGCTGCTGTGGGCTCAGAAATCACAGTGAAGGGAGAGGAAGAAAATGGCCCTCCTGGGGAACTTTTAACTCAACGAAACTGTGGAATCATTTTATTCTCCCAAAGTATTCCTAAAGCAAATGGCCAAAGAAGAATTCCATTGAATTCACATTCGGTTAACATTGAATTCACATTCGGTTCCCTAAAATAAATGCATGAATAAATTAAATAAAACAAAATCATGAAATCTTTGATTCCTTCTTTAAAATGAATGGCTTTGTCTACTATGAACATGACAAGAGCCATGGAGTCTCTTGTATGACCTGTTCGCTCGCCGGTTCTATGTAGTTTTTTATTTGTTTCCCTTCCTTGTTGAAAATCACGCAGCAAAACTTTGCTGTCAGAACTGTCAGAGGCCAGCCGAGTGGAACTTGGGGGAATTGCATGCAGCTGGTGGAGAAGCAATGGACATGAAGAGTTTGTGCTCAGGGTCACCTGCTGCTGTCCACTTGGCAGGACAGTTGGGTCCTGCTTCAGGATGGAGTTGACCCTACCTTTCTCAGTAGTGCCTCCACACCCTGTCAGGTGCCTAAGTGCCACAAAGTATGGAACCTTGAGAGAGGTCTCAAACAGGGACCACCAATGGACATACTTGAACATTTTGAAATCTGAGGTCTTGTCCAATGTGCTGTTGATGGAGGATGGTGTGACTATGGAAGCTCATGGGGCATCATTTCCTGCCTTCTTCCCTCCTGCTCACCTGCCTTTCTTCATTTGATCTCTAGCTACCTCCTTCAACATTCAGTCCCCCTGTGTGTCAACCTGTGATGCCTTGTATTTCCCATAGAAGAAATTCCAGATTTTTGTAAGACACACGCAGGTACCTACAAGGTTCTGTTCACCTTCCATCCAAGCTGCATTTCCCACTCATCTCGGCTGGTTGACTGTTACTGCCTGACCCATGTCCATGACTTTCCAGTTCTCTGCCTTTGCTTGCACTGTTCCCTCTGTCTGCAGTGCCTTCCCCAGCCCCATCTGTTGGAATACTCCTGTTCCCCATGATCCAGCTCTGATGCCATCTCCACAATGGGCATCTGAGCTCCTCAGGCTCAGGGTCTCTTTTCTGCCTCTTCCCCAGCAGAAGTGGTATCTCTTATAATAAACAGTGCCCCTGGCTCTGCCTTGCATGATGGGAAATCTCGTTCTTGGTCATGGGAGCTTGGCACCATACCGCGTGCTCGGTCTGTGTTTGCCAACTTGAATTTCTACTTCCAACCTTACTTCTAGCTGGTAGGGTCATCTGGCCACACTATCTGTTGTCCCCGTGATGGTTGCTGCTGACTGTCCCTGGGTGAGCAAAGGCTTCAGGACTTTGTGGCTCAGAAAACAGTGAGGGATGCTTCCGGGAAGGCAACCAGGAACTGCTCCACTCAGCTCTCAGCCTCTCTTCCGAACAAGCTGGAGCTTCTCTGGCCTAAGTTTCTGCAGAAGTTTCTGCAAATTAAAACCTTTACTGTTGAAGGCCTGAGTGATCTCAACCAGGACTGAGTGCTGCTCAGAGGGTCTGGCCAAACCCCACCTCCCATCCTGGTCCCTGTATGGCGGCAAGGTAGGCTGCTGGCTGCTGGCTGGGCCTGCCCTTGGCAGGAGAAGGAGAACCTGAGTGGGAACAGGCCTCAGCCTGTCTCTCACCCATCCGCTTAGACGTTTTTGCAAGCCACCTCCTGGTGAGGGATCCCTTTGCCTTATCTGACTCCCCTGTGGAAGTGGATATCATGTGTGCCTGTTCTGGTCTTTGAAGATGCAGGTGGCAAAACTTGGGTGTGGGGCCCTGGCAGGGAAGGAGTGGTGTTGAGATGCCTAGGACCAGCTATTTGGGTGAAGAGTAGAAGGGAAGGATATGTTAACACGGGTTGACTGTCACTCCCAGCAAGTAAGCCTGGGGGGTTACATCCCCAGCATAGTGCCACGTCCCCAGCATAGTGTCCCCCCCACCAATTTAGAACCCACCGCATCCTGCTTGTCTGGAGTCACGCTGTGCTGCAACACAGAGCTCTTGGCCGCTGCTTCTTATCTGTCCAAAGGACAAGCTTGCAGCCCCTACATCTGTAACACTTTGTGTGAGTGATAATGAACCTCTCTCCCCTGTTCCCCTTCATCTCCCCTTGCGAATCCCCTTTCCACCCCAAAAGTGACTTGTCACTGCTGTCCATTTTCTCAGATTGCATTTTATTATGAAGGGCTCAGAAAAGCCCCTATTCTCCATCCAGAAGGCTCTTCCAGGGATGCCAAGGGTGCTCTGCTCAGGCCTGGCCTGGCAAGTGGACTGTTGGGTGACCCTGGACAATGTGGGGACTGAGTCAGCCACTGCGGGAAGGAATGTGAGCGCTGCGGGGAGGAATGTGAGCCTCACAGGAGACACCCGGAGAGTGAAGTGAAGCCATGAATATTTAGACAGAGGGAGAGTGGAATTCAGCCTGACACTGATACACAGGAGGATTGGATTGATCGCAATAGGCTAAAATTAGAAGCAATCTACGTGGGAGTTCAGAGCTCAGGCTCTAGAGACAGACCGGGTGAAAAACTCTAAATTTGCCACTTACTAGCCCGGTAACCTTGGGCAAATTACTTAACCTATCTGTGCCTCAGCTTCCTCGTATGTAAAGTAGAGATAACAATGGACTTACTCTATGGGACTGTTGTGAGGATTAAGTGAGTTCTTGCAACAGTGCTTGGCACATGGTAAGCACATACTTGCTGCGCTATAACAGAATAAAGATCCTGTCTTAGATCTCTTGGGATCTTTCTTTCCTTCAGTTCCTTTCGCTGCTTTTCAAATCCCCCTTCCACCTTTTTATTTGTTTTGGAGGAAAGAAGTGTGCCACGGACTGAAAGTTTGTGTCCCCCACAAAATTCATATGTTGAAATCCTAACCCCCAAAGTGACAGTATTAGGAGGTGGAGCATTAGGGAGGTGCTTGGGCCATGAGGGTGGAGCCTCATGCACAGGATTAGTGCCCTTATAAAAGGGACCCTGGCTGGGTGTGGTGGCTCACGCCTGTAATCTCAGCACTCTGGGAGGCTGAGGTGGGTGGATCACGAGGTCAGGAGTTCAAGACAAGCCTGACTAATATGGTGAAACTCCGCCTCTATTAAAAATACTGAAATTAGCTGGGCGTGGTGGCATGCGCCTGTAGTCCCAGCTACTCAGGAGGCTGAGGCAGGAGAATTGCTTGAATCCAGGAGGCGGAGGTGGCAGTGAGCTGAGATTGCATCACTGTACTCCAGCCTGGGCAACAGAGTGAGACTCCATCTCAATAAATTAAAAAAAATAAAAATAAAAAAGGGACCCCAGAGAGCTCTCTAGCATTCCCTCTGCCATCTGAGGACACAGAGAAGTTAGCAGTCTGCAACCTGGAAGAAAGCTTTCGCCAAAACCCGGCCATGCTGGTGTCCTGATCTTGAAAGCCCTGTCTCCAGAACTGTAAGAAATATGTTTGCCTTTTAAGCCGCTCAGCCCACCGTAATCTGTTACAGCAGCCCAAGGGGACTGAGATAGACAGTCTAGCTCAGCACTGTCCAATGGAAATATGCAAAACATATACAAAATTGAAAACTTTTAGAGGCCACATTAAAAAAATAAAAAGAAACAAGCAATATCAATTTTAATGACATATTCCACTTAATGTATCTAAAACATTTTCTTTTCAACATGTAATCAATACAAAAAATTGGGAAAGAGATACTTTGCTTTTTTTTGTTTACTAGTCTTTGAAATCCTGTGTATATCTTACTTATAGCACATTTCAATTCAGGCACTAGATCGTCATCTAAAATACTTAATCATATTTAGATTTCATCAAATTGACAGTGGAAAAAGTAGATCCACATATCCAAGCTGTTCCATACAACTTCCCAATAACTGAAACCACTATCAGTTTTTAAAGTGAAATTATTTAAATGCAATGAAATTCCAGTTCTTCAGGTACCAGCCGCATTTCAAGTGCTCAGGAGACACAAGCGGCTAGTGAATGGGACAGCGCAGGTCTAGAGGTGGCTACGGGGAGGACTTAGCATGGAGAATGGTGTCTGGCTGTAGGAATCTCAGGCACAAGGAACTTACAAGAACAAAGACTCTGGCAACATCCTCAGCTTGTTTCTGTTGTGGTGGGAGGCAGGTGGGGTGGTGTGGAGACAGGAGTGTACGGAGAATTGCTGGTTCCTTCAAGAGCAAATGCATATCAGTACTCACCGTCTACCAGTTGCCGCCCTGGGTGCCAGGGATGCAGTATGAGTTAGTAGGGAGGAAAAGGACCAGACAAACCTAAGTATTTACTGGAGATGCTGATGGAAAGACAATAATCCCAGTCCTTGGCATTTGTCTATTATGAGAAACCTTCCTGGCCACCATCTCTTTTGGATCTTCAAAGCAGCTGAGACTTAGGGAGGGCTCAGGGCTCAGGACATTCAGTGACTTGCCCATAGCGTGTGTGGGATAGAACAAGGGGCAAAGTGGAGGGCTTCTGAACCCAGGTGCAGGCTCTGTGACTTGCTGTCTTCGTTCTGGACAAAGTGCTGAAAGGCCATCATGTGTGGGGCTTCCTGTTGTATGATCTGTTATCCGGAGTAGGGGTGTCTCTGGGGAGGCAAGCGACTTCAGCTGGGCAGTGGAGGCCTCCCTTCCATGATGTCCCATTCATCTAGGGCTGCTTGGAGCGCACAAGGACTGGCTCCTGCCTCAATTTGTTCCTATGGTAAAAGAGTCATAACTGGAGACACAGAAAATAAAAACGGAAGGGAAAATGAATGAGCAGGGCTCCTCCAGATGCCCCTGCAGAAGCACTTCTGGTCTCCCTTTCCCATCTCCCTTGCCCTCCCTCCTACTTCCAGGTGCATTCTGGAGAGCTGTACCTTTTGGGCCTCTCGTTCCCTCTTTGACCTGGGAGTTAATTTGAGAAGAGGCCACAGACCCCATGCACTGACTCAGGAAACACAGCATCCCAAAGAGACTATGTGACTCCAGGCAAGCCAACCTACCTTTATGAGCCTCTGCTTATGTATCCATCAAAAGAGGATGAGGATATTTGTACCAGACCTTGCAAAAGGCTGTTATGACGAGCCAATAAAATACAAAAAGCACCACAGAAAGTGTTATGCACATGTGACATTATTTTAATATCTTATTAGTAAACACATACCTTGCTTTGTCAGGTTGCTTCAAAGTGGGCACATGTGTTACTTGAGTACACTGTGGTATTAGTTTAATATCTTATTAATAAATTAAACCATCTATATTATATCACTTGATGCTCTTGAGGGATTCTTTTTATTAAGGAAAATAATTGACAAATTTTATAGACTAAACAAAAGATGGGGCTTGGGGAACAAGAGAGGTGTGTTCTGTTCAGGAACGGAGCTTTGTGAAGGGAGGAGGCATGAGAACTGTGCAGAATGTGGAAGGGGTATTAGAGGATGACCGGATGGACTATTCTCATGGATATGAGGTCAGCAGTGGCCGCAGGAATTGGGTGGGGTTGAGCGGCAGCATGGAAGCATTTAGGGTAAAGATCTGGGAGAATGCCTTTGTGCAGTTTGAGGAGATAAGGCAGAGGTTCAAATCCCAAGGACGCCCCTCACTTCCAGGTTCTCCAAACCCAGCTCTGGTAGGCAAACTCAGGCCTGCGGTGAGCTCAGAGGAGCTGGAAGGTGACCTGGAAATAGAGGCTGAGAAGAGGGGGAGACGGAGAAAACTACCCTCCAGAGCAGGGAGAGGGGAAGCCCCTTCCTCTCAGGTCCTGGGGAGCCCTCTGCCACCTGAAGAGGGCTGGAGCCTGCCAGGACATGGACCAGGGACCCAGTCATGTCAGATTTCTATGAATGGAGCCTGTCTCAGGTGGGTACCCAGAATTTCCACTTCTTGCTAGCCCCAAATTCAAAGTTTCCCCTTAAAGAACTGAGCCCACAAGATTTGGAAGTGAAGCCCTGGTCCATCTTGGCCCAATCACCACAGAGGAGGTGGGGGAGGGAGCTCCAGCCCTGTTATCTGCTCATTTATAGGAAAACTGAGAGCCCATCCCTGCCCTGAGGACATTTCTGGGTTAAGAGGTGCCAATCCACAAGACGCAACACACGAGATGGATTAAGGGAAAGGATATTTGTCTTTTGGGGTTCAGCATATAGACTAAGGAGCCAAATCACCCAGGTCTAAATCCTCCTTCATGATTTAAGTTATTTAACTTTGTCCCTCAGTTGTTCCATCTGGAAAATGGGGGTAATAACAGTACCTATTTCAAATGAGGCTAAAATAAGTGAATCTTGAAGAGTATTTAGAATGGTGCTTCCCACATATGTCTGTAAAATAAAATTTTTCGAAGGGGCTACTATTTGATTTACTGCAGTGTCCCCGACCCCTGGCAGGTGATCAATAAATATGTGTGGAATGAAGGAGGTGCTCTCAAGGAGGGCTTTGTAACCAGTTAGAAGAAGAGTTTGGTAAGCCATAAAAGGCACATGCTCCAGTTGCAGCTGGTGGCCGCTAACCCGTCTCCAGGTGGTGATGGTGGCTACAAACAGTGGCAGCAGCATCTGTTCACTGCAGATCTGTTGCTCTGCTGAATGGTGGGGGGTGAGTCTGAGCAGCGTTCCCTGCCCTTCACCCACTGCTCTTGCTGTTTCCTCCAGATGTTTAATGGATATTTAAGCCATCAGTTTCAAGGAATGCCCAATGTGAGCCTGCCCAGGACATCTCATCTGTCTGAGCCTGCCTGCTGGGTTTGTCTGCTTCTGGGTGAAATTTGGGGATGGCAAAGACTAGCTGGGTGATGAAGGAGACTAGAGCCAGGAGTTTGGCCAAAGTTCCCCACATCAGGCAAATACTCCTTCTAGATGGGTAGACTCTGAGGAGAGCAATTTGGAAACACAGCCCATTTTCCCAAGGTCACGGGAATGGAACCTGCCCTGAACGTCACCCACCACCGTGTTTGGGAGGATCTTGGGCCGTGATAGAGGATGTGGTTGAATAGAGAGAGCAAGGATGACATGGGTCTGCCAGCTGGGCCCTAGGGCTGGTGGTTGGTTTGGAGGTGCACACATGGCAGGCAGCATTATTTAACATCTCATTCCTGTGTGTTGTCTCGGAGCTGGCCCGGCTCTCATTCATGCTTCTGCGAGGCTTTCAATAGCACCCATGCCACCCTCCTCTCCCTTCCTCCCTGCAGCATGGATACATAGGAGGGTCTCAGGAAATACCTGTGGTTGGGTGGACTGATGACCTAGGCAGGAGGTCAGCTTGCTTTATAAAGCTTGGGATTGATCCCATTCTGCCCAGGTCATAAAGGATCCACCAAGCTTCTGCTGCATCCACTTTGGTGCCTCAGACAGTGCAGGCCACTGTGGAAACATTTGTGGAAAAATAATTGTCTTGGAGCCAGCCTTGATTGAGCTCTCTGACACTGGGCTGCTCTTTCTTCTGCTCTGACTGGATAAGACAAAAGACTTTACTCCCTCAATTAAATCTTTATTTATCCATCTTTCTCCAAATAGATGGTGAAACTATTTCGCCACTAAGCAAATTAATAGCAATAACAGTACTGAACACTGTGAACATTTACAGATCACTTGCAACGTGCTGGACATGGTGCCCACGTGCTTCCTGGGTGTCATCTCGTCTAACTCCTGCCACAGCCTGCTGAAGCAGATGCCGCTGAAAAGGCTGGGGTGCGTGGAGGGGTTAAGTGCCCACGCTCTGGTACTGGGCAGCTTGGGCTCACCATTTCCAGCCATGTGATTTTCGGTGGGTGCCTTCACAGAGCTGTAGAATAGGGATGCGGAGTCACAGGATATTTGTGAGAATTGAAGAGACACTGATGCATGGTGCTTTTAAAAACGTGCACACTACATTTTGCAAACATTTTAGCTGTTATAATGAGTCCCCATTTGATAGATGAGGAAGCTGAATTAGAGTAATTAAGTAGCTTGCACAAAGTCGCAGTGAATGATTCGCTAAGGTTTGAGCCCTGCCTGACCGCCAAATCCTTGTGTGTAATCCCTATGCTACACTGCAGTGAATACAGATTTGTTCTTCTTTGCCTCAGGCACTGTGCTGGTCAGTTTGCAACCAATTATCTCACTTATCTTCCAAAGAATTCTATGAAATGAGCTAATCTCCTGGTCAGGGCAGGGCCTAGGCAAGGCTGCCAGCTGGGCCAGTATGTGGAAGGAAGGTCCCTCCACAATGTGAAAGCGTCACCCCGTTAGATCCACCCAGGGAGTCCTGTCCCAGATGCAGATGCAGAAGTGCAGGGCCACAGCAGTTACAGAGGAGGGGCGGCCACACTGCTCAGGTGGTCATTTTTCTGAAACAGACATTTCACCTAAAACCATTACAAACTCAATGAGAACAGGTGTTTTAGTCTGTTTTATTATCTAGTACCTACCATTTCTCACACAGTACCTGACATATAGTAGGTGCTTAATAAATATTTATTGAACCAATGGAGAGGAAGGTCTACATTGTGGTTGTAGGGCGAGAGAGCCACGTGTGCAAAGGCACAAGGTGGAGGGGGACAGCATGACCCACTGGAAGTGTAAGTAGGTTGAACCTATTCTAAACCATGAAAATGATGCTGTAATACAGGTGAATGCTCTGCTGGGGCAGGCCAGGAACTGGAGGCCAAGCAGGGCCCAGTTTACCTAAGGGTCTGGGAGGGACACCCTAGGGAGAGATGAAGAGGACTGTCCCTGGGTCCCTCAGGCACAGGCAGGGTGGTGACAGGAGCAGATGGATAGACAGCCATGGTGAGGTGGTGAAGGAGCCAAGCCCAGCTCCACAGACACAACAGCCATTAAAAATTCAGGGAAATAGCAGAGGTGCACATCCTAGAGGGTTGTAATCATCAAGTGAATGTGAAAGACACCAGCGTTCTTCTTTTAGGGTGGCATCAGTTGAGAGGAAGTTCATCCGAATAAGTGCTTCTTGATTGCCTACGGGAAAAAGACATGGGGTGAGGCCCTCTTTGCTGCCTCCCTCCAACCTTAATCTCTCCTCATTTAATTTTTAAATTTGTGCTCCTCCCCTCAAAAATGACAGAACAAAACAGGTAGCCACTGTTATCAGTTTCTTGTATATACTTCTAGAGATTAAATATATATACGTATATACATATATATATATACGTATATATATATACACACATATATATACGTATATATATATCGCCAAGTAATTTTTTAAAAATACAAATTATATTATACGTATATATATACGTATATATACACACATATATATACGTATATATACACACATATATATACGTATATATATACGTATATATACACACATATATATACGTATATATATACGTATATATACACACATATATATATACGTATATATACACGTATATATATATATACGTATATATACACGTATATATATATATACGTATATATATATATATCGCCAAGTAATTTTTTAAAAATACAAATTATATCATTCTGTATCTATTGTTCTTCATTTTGCTTCCCCCCACCCCCACCACCCACAATATATCCTTAGACTTTTTCTATATGAGTACATAAAGAGGTTCTTTATTTTATTTTAAAATTACATAGCATTCCATTTCATGGATGTACTATACTCTAACTGGTACCCTGTAGATGGACGTATTTAAGTTGCTCCCAGTTGTTTGCTATTACAAGCTATGCTATAATGAATTATCTGATATTTAAGCAGCTGTAAATGTGCTTCTAGAATTCTTACTATAGAAATAGTATTGCACATGCAAATCAAAACCACAAAGAGATACCATCTTATGCCAGTTAGAATGGCAATCATTAAAAAGTCAGGAAGCAACAGATGCTGGCAAGGATGTGGAGAAATAGGAACACTTTTACACTATTGGTGGGAGTGTAAATTAGTTCAACCATTGTGGAAGAGAGTATGGTGATACCTCAAGGATCTAGAACCAGCAATCCCATTACTGGGTATATACTCAAAGGATTATAAATTGTTCTATATAAAGACACATGCACACATATATTCATTTTGGCACTGTTTACAATAGCAAAGACCTGGAACCAACCCAAATGCCCATCAATGATAGACTGGACAGGGAAAATGTGTCACATATATACCATGGAATATTATGCAGTCATAAAAAACGATGAGTTTGTGTCCTTTGTAGGGACATGGATGAACCTGGAAACCATCATTCTCAGCAAACTGACAAAGAACAGAAAATCAAACACCGCATGTTCTCACTCATAGGTGGGTGTTGAACAATGAGAACACATGGACACAGGGAGGGGAGCATCACAAACTGGGGTCTGTTGGGGGGAAATAGGGGAGGGACATCAGGGGTGGGGAGTTGGGGAGAGATAGCATGGGGGAAAATGCCAGATATAGGTGATGGGGAGGAAGGCAGCAAATCACACTTCCATGTGTGTACCTATGCAACAATCTTGCATGTTCTTCACATGTACCCCAAAACCTAAAATGCAATAAAAAAAAAAAGAAAAAAATACACATGCAGATGTATGTCTATTGCAGCACTATTTACAATAGCAAAGATGGGGAACCAACACAAATGTCCATCAATGATAAACTGGATAAAGAAAATGTAGTACATATACACCACAGAATACTATGCAGTCATGAAAAAGAATGAATTCATGTCCTTTACAGGGACATGGATGAAGCTGGAAACTATCATCCTCAGCAAACTAATGCAAGAACAGAAAACCAAACACCACGTGTTCTCACTCATAAGTGGGAGTTGAACAACGAGAACACACAGACACAGGGAGGAGAACATCACACCCTGGGGCCTGTCAGGGGGTGGGGGATTGGGGAAGGATAGCATTAGGAGAAATACCTAATGAATGTGGGGCTTAAAACCTAGATGATGGGTTGACAGGTGCAGCAAACCACCAGGACACATGTATACCTATGTAACAAACCTGGACGTTCAGCACATGAATCCCAGTACTTAAAGTATAATCAAATAAACAAAAATAAATAAATAGTATTTCACATGCATACACAATTCTTTACAGTTTTGTTTTTTAATTAAACATTTTACTTTGAGATAATTATAGATTCACATGCAGTTTTATGAAATAATACCCTTTACCCAGTTTCCCCTAATGGGTGCAAAACTATGTAAAACAATAGCACAATCAGGAAATTAACGTTGAAAAAAACCACTAAACTGATTCAGATTTCACCTGTTTTCCGCGTGTGTATTTTCTATGCAATTTTATCGCTTACAGAGGCTGTAGCATCCATCACCACAGTCAGGATGGAAGAGTTCCATCATCACAAGGATCCATTTTCCTGGCCTTTTGTAACCACACCCACCTCCTGGCTGGCTACCACCCCACTCCACCCCTACCCTTCCCTAACCTTTGGCAACCTTGGAGCTTTGGCAATCTGTCCTAATTCTCCATACTTTTGTCTTTTCAAAAATCTTATGTAAATGAAATCATATCATACAGTATATGATACCTTTTGGAATTTGATTTTTAAAAATTAGCATAATCCCCTTGAGATTCATCTAGATTGTTCCATGTATCAATAGTTTGTTCCTTTTTATTTCTTCATAGTATTTCATGATACAGATGTACCACAGTTTAACTCATTAGCTCATCAAAGGGTATCTGGGGTTCTTCCAGTTGTTGGCTATTAGGAATAAAGTTGCTATGAACATGTATATACAGGTTTTTGTGTAAACATAAAACATTTCATTTTCCTGGGATAAACACCTGAGGGCACAGTTGCTGGGTCTTCTGGTAATTGCATGTTTAATTTGATAAGAAACTATCAAAGTTTTCCAGAATAGCTGTACCATTTTATATTCCTACATACAATGGATGAGTCATTTGCATCCATGCCCACATGTGGTGGTATCACTATTTTATATTTTAGCTTTGCTGATGTGTGTGTGTGTGGGGGGGCTTTAAAAATTTTTCACCACATTCTTCCAGTTTTAAGTCTTTGACTTTAAATCCAGGACTTCCTCAATAATAATAACAGTTGCCCTTTATTGAGCTTATCCCATATTACAGATGCTGTTCCAGGTATTCTACATATACTGTCTTACTGAATTCCACTTATTCCTCGGTATAAGCGGGAAGTAGAATCCGACTTTCATCATAGGCTTAGTCATTTCTGGAATGGTTGGGGGGCTTTAAATCATCTGCCTCTCAGTGTATCTTTTTCTATCTCCCTTCTCTCAGTTTACTGTTTTGTCCTCTCCTTGGGGAGAAAGGAACTGGGGATATTCAGGACTTTACTGTTGCCTTTGAGACAAGTGCCAGATGGATGGGAACAGGCTGGAGAACCAAGGGGCCAGAATGTAGAAGTGATTGATGGGCTTTTGGTGTTCCCTACTTCCTGGTTCATGGCTTCAGACTAACCAGCAAAGCTGGAGGGCTGGGGAGGAGGGTGGGGAAGGAGGGAGAAAGGGTATTCTTCTCTGGTTGCCCTCTTCATTCTCAAGCCCTGGGGCTCCAGCCCTCAATAGAAATTACCTTTGGCCTCCTTCATGTGGGACAGGGTCCTGCTCACTGGCCCATGACCTTCCTCTGGCAAATGAAAACCCTTGAGGTTCCCAGGCCATGAGCTGAATCCAGGCCCACACCCCAGAGCAGCAGCAAAGGAACAATGCACAGCCGACAGCAGAAAAGTCCCAACGAAAGCTTAGGGGTAAAACTGGAGGCAGCTCTAGTCTCTGAGCTCACAAAAGGCCTGGAAACCTATCTGGGTAAATAGTACTGTAATCAGTTAAAATTAATAAATATTTTTCCTGCACCTTCTGTGTACAAAGGCCTTTCACAGAATGTTTGAGCTGGAGGGGACCCTAGGGCCATCTCCATTTTCTCCATTTTGCAAATAAAGAAAGAGTCCATTTGCAAAGAGATGAAGAATGGGGATGGGATACTTGTATTCACCCCAAATCTTCTCTTTTCCAGGCCATTTCATCAAGCTGTGAGGTTCATCTTGTCTTAGTTTAGTTTTTGGGCAAGGAAACTGAGACCCAGAGTACAGAGAACTTGTCTACCGTCTCCCAGCAAATTAGTAGTGCCACCAGCCACCAGCATTTGAAAGGAGTCCCCAGCCCTGATCTTCTTACAGATGCGTCTATGCTGCAGTAACCACAGCAACAAGAGCGACAAACAGTAGAAGGAGGCGCTGTGTCGAGAGCCCAGGTCTTCGCCCGCTAACTTGTTGGGTGATCTTAAACTATTTACATTCCTTAGGACCTGGCTTCTTTATTTGGGAAATGGAGAAGGTGGAGATGGCCCTTCCAGCTCAAAAACATTGTTTGGCAGGGACTTAATTAAAGAAGGTATTACCTGTTGATTATCCAATGGGGACATTTACAGGGTGCAGCTAGCAAACAGCGGAGAGCATCATAATGTGACTCTGAATTCTGGAAGCCCCAGGAGGGCAGGTGGCATAAGAAAAGTACACGGAGACACATTTTAAGGATGTTTGGGCTCTGATCTCATCTAGGGTGTTCATTTGTTCGTCTAGGAAACTAAAGACAGCTTAAAACCTGGAGCTCCTAAAGCGCCCGTTTTCCCACCCACTGCCAACACAGATCTTATTTCCCACGTTCTCTGTGCCCAGCAATTCATTCGGTTCTGCACCAGCCCCACAGCTGCACATGTGCAAATGTTCAGCCCCCAGATTTAGACACTTTTTGATCTGTAAGTGGCTTTGACAGAACTCAGTGGCATTCCCTGGGTGGAAGCTGTTTTCTTTTAAAAAACAGATGTTGATGACAATAAAGTCTAAAGAGAAGACTGCAATATAACAGAATTTTAAAATTGATTCTATTTAGAGGAATCCACAGGACATGTTTTAAAAAAATATACGCACCCACATTATTCTATTACTAGTTTCATTGATGAAAAGGCTCAGCCACATTTGGCTTAACATCCTTAATACAAAGGGGCATCTCAAAACACATTTCCAGGTGAAAAATATAGATTTCTTGTCCTTTTCTATTAGAACTTACTTTCTATCAATGGGGTTCCCTTGTTACCTCTTTTTCCTTTTTTAGAAATTTTACTTTAAGTTCTGGGATACATGTGCAGAACGTGCAGGTTTGTTACACAGGTATACATGTGCCATGGTGGTTTGCTGCATACATCAACCCGTCATCTAGATTTTAAGCCCTGCGTGCATTAGATATTTGGCCTAATGCTCTCCCTCTCTTTGACCCCCAGCCCCCGACAGGCCCCAGTGTGTGATGTTCTCCTCCCTGTGTCCATGTGTCCTCATTGTTCAACTCCCATTTATGAGTGAGAACATGCGTTGTTTGGTTTTCTGTTCCTGTGTCACTTTGCAGAGGATGATGGTTTCCAGCTTCATCCATGTCCCTGCAAAGGACAAAAACTCATTCTTTTTTATGGCTGCATAGTATTCCATAGTGTATATGTGCCACATTTTCTTTATCTAGTCTATCATCGATGGGCATTTGGGTTAGTTCTAAGTCTTTGCTATTGTAAATAGTGCTGCAATAAACATACGTGTGCATGTGTCTTTATAGTAAAATGATTTATAATCCTTTGGGTATATACCCAGTAATGGGATTGCTGGGTCAAATAGTATTTCTGGTTCTAGATCCTTGAGGAATCACCACCATCTTTTTATTTTTTCAAAATTAAAAAAAGAAAATAAGTAGTCTTTTCATTTATGAGAAAATAATAATAATAAAAAAGAATCAAAAAAGAAAATAAGGATTTTATTTGGATATTTAACTATTTTTTTAAAAATAGAAAACATGTTAATATTATTAAAGCTCAAAAAAGTCAGAAAGATAATCAGCAAAACTCTCCCTTCTTCCCCACTCCACAGACACACAATTCCCCTCCCCAGAGGCAATAAGTGTCTTTACTCTTCCAGAGGTATGTGGGACATAAGCAAACACACACTTCTGATTATTATTTTTTCCTTTTACATGTCATATCATACTCACTATCTGTTGTTTTTTCATTTAGCAATATATCCTGGGGTCATTCTTTTTCATTATATGAAGAGTTTTCTTTTTGACTGTATAGTATTTCATTGCAATTTAGTTAGTAAGTCCCCTACTGATAGCTATTTGGGTTGTTCCCAATCTGTTGTGATTACCAAAAGGCTTCAGGGAAGTACCTTGTATATGCATATCCTTACACATGCTCAGATAGCCTTATGAGAAATTCCTTCAAACAGAAGTTTAGAGTCAAAGGTATGAGCATTTGTAACAGATGATGAATTAGACTTTCATTTTATGTTTTTGGGGTGGGGGTGGACAGAGTACTGCTCTGTCACCCAGGCTGGAGTGCATCTCCGCTCACTGCAACCTCCGCCTCCCCAGTTCAAGTGATCCTCCCACCTCAGCCTCCCGAGTAGTTGGGATTACAGGGGTGCATCCCCATACCTGGCTAATTTTTGTGTTTTTGCAGAGACCGGGTTTCACCATGTTTCTCAGGCTGGTCTCAAATTCCTGGGCTCAAGCAATCTACCATCTTGGTCTCCCAAAGTGCTGGGATTACAGGCATGAGCCACTGCGCTTGGCCTACACTTTCATTTTAAAATCACCTATAACCATAGTGGTTCATGCCTGTAATCCCAGCACTCTGGAAGGCCAAGGTGGGTGGATCACCTGAGGTCAGGAGTTCAAGACCAGCCTGGCCAACATAGTGAAACCCTGTCTGTGCTAAAAATACAAAAATCAGCCGGTGTGATGGCACGTGCCTGTAATCCCAGATTCTTGGGAGGCTGAGTCAGGAGAATCGCTTGAACCTGGATGGCGGAGGTTACAGTGAGCCAAGATTGTGCCACTGCACTCCTGCCTGGGCAACAGAACAGGACTTCATCTCAAAAAAAACCCAAAAATTGCCTATAACCCCTTCTTCAGTGTTAGTCATGCTAACATTTTTATGTATAATTTTCCAAAATCACGAATTTAACAAACGTATACTAAACCCCGAGGGGCTGTGTCCTAGTAGGCCCTGAACACAACAGCACTGCGTAAAACTGGCTTCTAGAATGGAGGGAGAGGCACCCAGTAGACAAGAGAAACTGTTATGAATTGCTCCACGTCACTTGGGTGTGAAATTTTCTCCCTAAATCCCATCAAATCTGGATCTCAGCTGTACCTTTGCCAAAGTCTGCACTAAATTTCACATTAGCTGCCAGGGTCATTTCCTTTCCCATGGATTGTACCAAAATCCTGGGGTTTTGTGGCCAGAAAATTGGAGGCAGCTCTTGCATCCTCAGCCCGCTGCTGTCACAATTTCTGAGGTTGTCCTTGGTGGAGTGCTTGCTCAAAGTCCTCTTCTGTTCTATCAACCCCCAGATGGGTTCCCACCATGGAGACACCTGCTTTGTACCCTCAGAGGAAATCCCTGCTCCCACTGAATTCTGCACCCAGAAGTTTACTCAGTTTACTCAGTTTCCTGGTGCAGTATTCTTTTCGAAAACACTAGCTTCCACTCCCTCCTTCCCTTGCCCAGTGCTAGCCTCTTCCTCAGAAACTCACCAATCCCTGGGAGATATGACCCTCCCAAAGAGCCTAGACCGGTTTGACCACAAAGGTTCAGCTGCTTTGAGAACTGGGAGAGGGGAAATCACATCTTCCCTCCCGGGGGTTCTGTATCTATGGGAATAAAGCAAAAATGAATATCTAGGTGATTGAACCCACTGTATAAAGGAGTAAATAAAAATACAGTGACAAGCTGTGTTCAGCTCTGTTTTGTTTACTGTTGTGTTCCCTGCACCTAGAATAATGCCTGACACATAGTAGGTGCTCAAGAAATACTTGTTGGCTGAAAGAATGATGTATTAGGAGGAAAAGGAATGAGGGAATGCCTAAGGGAGAACACTGGAGCTAGTGGATGACTGCTGTAGACTGGGGGGTCAGAGATGGTGACATCCCACCATCTGAGGAGGTGACATCTCGCTGGAGTTTTGAGGATCAGAAGGAATCAGTTCTGTGAACTGATTCAGGTAGAGGAGAGTGTGGAGAGACTGGAGCTGGAAGAGAGTGAGGTGAAGTGAGCCCAGAAAGAAGCCTTGGACAGAGGCAGTGTGCCATGCAGGACCTTGTAGGATGTGTGAAGCCACATGTGGAATGTACGCAAACTGCAATGCAAACACTTTCAATGACTTTAAGCCGGGGAATAAAATGATTTTTTTTTTTTTTTTTTTTTTTTAAAAAAAAACCTCTTTACATTTTTAAAGGCTCTTCCTGGCAGCTGGTTAAGAATAGATTTGAGCAGACAAGTGGGTAAGTCAGATGTGTCGAGAGGTTACTGCAATTGTCACTGAGATGACATGGCCGGAACCGGGGTGTGCTTGGGAGCATGGAAAAGTGTGGGTAGATTTGAGGTCAATTTGGAGGCAGACAAAACTCAACGATGGATCCAAGGTGGGAGATGAGAAAAGAGGGCAACTATAAGAATTCTTCCCAGGCTTTTGCCTCAGCAGATTTGCAGTCTAGGCATCACTGGGATGTGAAGTGAGGGTGAAGCAGGCTGAGGAGCACAGGATGAGGAGTTTATGACCATTGTCTACATATGCTGGTGTGGTGTTAAGAATGGGGGCGAGTCAGACAGCCAAGGTACTAGTTCTTTCTCTGCCAGGGCAACCGTGGGATAATGCGCAGGTAACCCAAACTCTATGCTGCAGGTTCCTCATCTGGAAGGAAATAATAATAGTTCCTTTCTGATGAGTTCATATCCTCTGCAGGGACGTGGATGAAGCTGGAACCATCATTCTCAGCAAACTAACACAAGAACAGAAAACCAAACAGCACATGTTCTCACTCGTAAGTGGGAGTAGAACAATGAGAACACATGGACACAGGGAGGGGAACATCACACACCGGGGCCTGTCGGTGGGGTAAGGGTTAGGGGAGGGACAGCATTAGGAGAAATACCTAATGTAGATGACAGGTTGATGGGTGCAGCAAATCACCATGGCCTGTGTATACCTACGTAACAAACCCACACATTCTGCACATGTATCTCAGAACTTAAAGTAGATATATATACAAAGTAAATATATATATATATATATATATATATTTCCTAAGTTTTTATAAGGATCAATGGAGATAATCTATGTAAAATGCTTACAATAGTGTCTGTCACATAGTAAAGTATCCAATAAAATTGAGCTCTTTTTCTCTGCTTCTACATTGGCATTCAAAATAGATGTACAGTGTTCCATTTTATGAATCAAATATTTATCCAAATCCCCATTTGTATTCTTTTCAGTATTGTAGCTTATTAATAATAGAATGGTGTTAAAAGAACAGACTTAGGAACTAAACTCCCTGGGTTCAAATCCTGACCCAAGTACTAACTAAATGTATAACCCTGGTCCAGTTAACTAACCTCTCAGTGCCTCAATTTCCTAATCTCTAAAATGAAGATGATAACAACAGCACCTACTAGTACAATCTCAAGAGACAGTCTATTCCAATTAAATCATACTCATATTTTATACTCATTAAATTAAATGAGTATAAAGGTCTAGCTCTCTTAGAACAATGCCTTAGAACTCAGAATATATTAATCATCATCCAAGTATTAACTTTTTTTTTTTTTTGAGTTGGAGTCTCACTGTCACCCAGGCTGGAATGCAGTAGTGCAATCTCGGCTTGCTGCAACCTCTGCCTCCAGCTTTCAAGCGATTCTCCTGCCTCGGTCTCTTGAGTAGTAGCTGGGATTACAGGTGCATGCCACCACACCTGGCTAATTTTGTTTTGTATTTTTAGTAGAGATGGGGTTCCACCATATTGGTCAGGCTGGTCTCCCACACCTGACCTCATGATCTGCCCACCTTGGTCTCCCAAAGTGCTGGGATTACAGGCGTGAGCCACTGCGCCTGGGTAGCATTAGCTTTTATCATTATGTGCCAGCTACTCTTTTACGTGTGTTATGTATATTTCTTCATCTAATATTTATAATATCCCTATGAAATAGATATAACTATTATGCCAATGTCATCAATCAGAAAACTGTGGTGCAGAGAAGATTTAAGCCTAGATTCCAGAACCCCTTGTTTTAACAATTACTATTTATGGCACATCATTTTATACGCATTTTGCTCATCATTTGACTATTTCTTTAGGATAAATTCCAAGAAATGGAATTTCATAATTAAAAGAATCCTATTTTAAGGCCTTTGATGAATATTAACAAATTACTTTCCAGAGTTTGTGGCAATTTACAATTCCAATAGCTACATTTTCTCACAGGATTGCTTTCTTTATAGTTAAGTAATTCTTATTAATATTGTTATACCAGTTCTTTTTTTGGTTAATAGTGTATATTTCTTCCATTCCTTAATTTTAATCTTTCTGTGCCTTAACCTTTTTAGATTTACATCTTGTAATCAATGTGTATCTAGATTTTGGCTTTTTATCCATTTGAATACTCTATTAATCATAAAAAGAAAGCTTAATTCCTTTACTTTTACTGTGATTACTGACATAGCAGGACTTTTGTCCTGATGTATAATTTTGCATTTTTAATTTATCATACTTCTTTCTTTTCCTTTCCATATTTTTATTCCTCTAATGGATCCATTGAGTTTTCTTTATTCCTCCCTTAGTTTCCTCGATTAGTTTGAAATTGTAAATTCTATTTCGATTTTTTTTTTGTCTTGAGATGGAGGCTCACACTGTCACCCAGGCTGGAGTCCAGTGGAGCAACCTCGGCTCACTGCAACCTCTGCCTCCCAGGTTCAAGTGATTCTCCTGCCTCAGCCTCCCTAGTAGTTGGGATTACAGGTGCCCGCCACTATGCTTGGGTAATTTTTTTGTATTTTTAGTAGAGACAGCATTTCACTATTTTGGTCAGGCTGGTCTCGAACTCCTGACCTTGTGATCCATCCGCCTTGGCCTCCCGAAGTGCTGGGATTACAGGCATGAGCCACTGCGCCCAGCCTCTATTTCTGCTTTTTAAGCAATTGCTCTTACATTTTTAATAAGCTTATTTAACTTAACAAATTCTATCTTTGTCCCAAGCAAGACTGGCATCTTTGTGTGCATTAATTGCAAATGATTTGTCCTTCATTCATCTATGATAATATTACTAATATATTAACTTTATTAATGCATTTCTCTCTCTTCAATTATTCTGTAAGAAATATTCATACAGGACTTCTGGCTATGGCCTAATGAGGAAACTGGTAACCTCTCTTCCCATAAAACCAACTATGATCTGTTCGATGTTCTGGAAACTGATCAAAGGCAGACCACCTGAAATGTTTTTATGCTTGAAACACTGCTAAACTTTGGGTATGGACAGTGGGAATCTGTAACAACTTAGCCTGGGCTGCTCCTCTCCCCAACTTAGCTGATGTGAAGTTTGCCAGGCCTGGGCAGGTCAGGAATACTGACAGCTTTTCTGCCAGGTTTATAGGCAATTCACCAGATTTAGAGCAGTGGGCAAAGCCCATACCCAGAAGCATTGTTGGTGAATTGTATACAAGGTAACAAGTATTTGTATTACTGTTGGTTTGTAAAATTAGAAAGAAAAGAAGCCAGAAGACATTGGAAAAACATCTCTAAAGTGCTGAAAGAAAAAAATACCTTCCACCTTAAATCTTAGAGCCAGTGAAATAACATATCTTTTAAAAATTAAGAAGGTCAGACACAGTGGCTCACATCTGTAATCTCAGCACTTTGGGAGGTTAAGGTGGGCAGATGACCTGAGGTCAGGAGTTTGAGACCAGCTTGGCCAATATGGTGAAACCCCATCTTTACAAAAAATACAAAAATTAACTGAGTGTGGTGGCACACACCTGTAATCTCAGCTACTGGGGAGGCTGAAGCGTGAGAATCAGTTGAAGCCAGGAGGCAGAGGTTGCAGTGAGGTGAGATTATGCCACTGCACTCCAGCCTGGGCAACAGAGTGAAACTTCATCTCAAAAAAAAAAAAAAAAAAAAAAAGTGAAATAAAGACATTTTCAGTTAAGCAAACATTAAGGGAATTTATAGCCAGTAGACCTTCACTACAAGAAGTGCTAAAGGGAGTTCCTCAAATAAAAGGGACAAAATACCAGATAGAAACACATATGACCAGAAAGAAATAAAGTGTTCCAGAAATAATAAGCATGGGAATAAATAGAAAAGACTTTTCTTCTCTTTCCTTAATTTTCTAAATGTGCAATTGACAGTATAAAGCAAGTGAATAATAACAATATACTATGAGGTTTATAACATATGTAAAGTAAAATACATAATCATAATACTACAAAGTACAGAAGGAGCTAAATGAAGTACATTGTTGTACAGTTTTTATTACATATGAAGTAGCATAATATTAATCAATTGTAGTCTGTAAAAAACTAAAGTTGCATATTGCAATCTCTAGAGTAAGAGCTAAAGATAAAAGAGGGGCATAACTAAAAATCCAATGGAGGAGATAAAATAAAATACTAAGACATAACCCAAAGACAGTCAGAAAAGAAGAAAAAATGAACAAAAACAGGGGAAATAAATAGGACACAACATGATAGTAGATGTAATGTAAGATGATTATTTATTGATAAGGATCTCAATTAAAACCTCAGTGCCTTGAGCACGTATCTGGTTCTAATAACTTCATGGTCTAGTTGGTTTTTAGTTGCCTTTCACTGCTCTGATTTTAGCTTTCTTTTTATATTTTCTGGTACTTGTGGATTTCCTTTGCATATTTTTGAGATAGGCTAAATAGGAATTGTTTAAAAATAAATAAATATATGTTATATAATTATATTTATATTTATACATATCTAAATCATGGCTTACTGCAGCCTCGGTCTCCCCAGGCTCAAGCGATTCCCCCAGCCTTCTGCGTAGCTGAAACTGCAGGCATGCGCTACCACGCCCACCTAATTTTTGTATTTTTGGTGAAGATGGGGTTTCACCACGTTTCCCAGGCTGCTCTCAAACTCTAGGGCTCAATCAGTCTTCTGCCTAAGCCTCCCAAAGTTCTGGGATTACAGGTGTGAGCTATAGTGCCTGAATTTTAAATATATATATTTAAAGCATAACTTCCATGTATTTGGTGGTAGGGTAGGGTATCTGGGAGCTTCCTGCAGCAGTTCAGTCTATGATATTGGCAGCTTTATTTTAAAAATGTAAATAATGAATCCCGGCTGAATTTACTGTTTTAAGCTAACAGGTAAGTTTCTAACTTCATTTTACAAATGATTAGCTCATTGCCCTCGTTTGTTAAATAGCCTAGCCTTCCTCCCTCCACCGATTACACACATTTGGGTGCATTGCTCTATTTCTGTTCTGTCACTATAGTTGTCTGTTTTTGCACCAGTAGGACAGTGTTAAAATTATTTCAGCTTTACATTATTTCATTCAGTCTTACTGTCTGGTATGTAAAAGCCCCTATCATCACCCCTATTCCAAACATCTTGGCTATCCTAGTTAGTTGAACTATAGGGTAATTTTGTCAAGTTAAAACATTTTCTGTTTGGATTTTATTTGGGATAATGTTAAAGATGTAGTATTACTTAGGGGGAAGAATTGGTATCTACGTGGTCTTAGATTTTCCCACCCAGAAATGTGACATGCTTTTTCATTTATTCAAGACATGAAAGCCTCTCAATAAAGTTTTGCAGTTTTCTTCCTGCAGGTTCTGTCCATTTTTTCATAAGGGTATTCCTCCATCCCTCTTCAGTAACTGTGTTTTGCTGAATAAGATCTCTTTATCATATATATAGGTTTTATTCTCTTGACCTTGTGTTTAATGAATATTTAAAAGGTTTTTCTTTTAAACCTTCACTAACTTGGAAATACACTGAAATCCTTTTTCTTTATTTCTATTTAACTCTTTTTATTGAGGCATAACATACAGTAAACTGTGCAAAGGGCCTAATCTTATGTGTTCATCTTGGTGAATTTTTACATCTGTATAATCAGGTCAAGATATGGCTTTTTCCAGTATCCTAAAAGTCCCCACCTCATGCTCCACTTCCATCCACACCAACCCCTTGGGGGTTGTATTTCAACAAACAGGGAATAGGTTAGCCTGCTTGTGACCTTAATGTCAATCAAATCGTGCAGTATGCACTTGTCTGGATTCTTCCATTTAATATAATATTTTAAGGTTCACCCATTTTTTTCACTTATCAGTACTTTGTACCTTTTTATTGTTTTGTAGTATTCTATTGTATGTCTGTGGGTGCATATGTGTGTATGTATTTGTATGTACACATACACACAAATATTTATGTACACATACCTATATTCCATGATTGACATATCCATTCTCCTGTTGATGGATCTGTGGGTTGTTTCTAGTTTTTTTACTGTTACAAATAAAGCTACTATGAACATTCTTGTACATGTTTTTTTTGTGTGTGCACATATATGCAGTTTGCTGTTGGGTGAACACCTGCATGTGAATTTGCTGGGTCATAGGGTATGCACCTGTTGACTTTAATAGATGCTACCAAATGATATTCAAAAGTGGCTGTGACATTTTATATCCCCACCATCAATGTTTGAGAGGTCCAGTTGCTTCCTATCCTCACTAGCATTCAGTAGTGCCAGTCTTTTTAATTTTAGTCATTCTGGTAGGTGCGTAGTGGTATCTCATTATGGTTTTAGTTTGCGTTCACTTGATAATTAGTATAATGTTCAGTATTTTTCATATGCTTGTTGGCCATTGGACATTCTCTCTTTTTAAGTACAATAGTCTTACATATTTTAAAATTGGGCTGTCTTCTCATTGATTTGTAGTTGTTCATGTATTTCAGATATGAGTCTTTCGTCTTATCTATGTAAAGATATTTATCTGGTGCTTGCTTTTTAACTCTCTTAATGATTTCTGTTGATGACAGAAGTCTTCAATTTTAGCAAAGTTCAATTAATTCATTTTTTTTTTTTAATTTAGGGCTAATGATTTCTTGTGTCCTAAGAAATTTTTGTTCCTCCAAGGTCGTAAAGCTATTCTCTTATGTTTGGTTCTAGAAACCTTATTTTTCTGTCTTTCATATTTAAGACTATGATCTATCTCATGTTAATTTCTGTGCATTGTTTGGTAGGGGTTCATACTTAGTTTTTTTGTCCTATGTGGATATCTCAAGTTTCAGCACCAGCTGTTGAAAAGATAATTCTTTCCTCACTGAATTACATTGGTATTATCTTTGTGAATCAGGTGAGCATATATGTGAGTCTATTTCTGCATTGCATTTTGTAACAGTGATCTACTTATCTGTCCTTTCACCAATACCATGCTGTCTTAGTTACTATAGCTTTGTCATTTTTGTAAGATACTTTGTAGTGTAAATTCTCCAATTTTGTTCTTCAAGGCTGTCCTAGCAATTCTAGGTCTCTTGCATTTTCTTATAAAATTCAGAACCAACTTGCCAATTTCAACAACCATAAACTTTCTGGAATTTTGATTGTGATTTCATTGAACTTTTATATCAGTTCAGGGAGAATTAATGTCTTAATGATATTGAGTCATATAATCTGTGAATATGTGTGTCTCTCATTTATTTAACTCTTTTTAAATTTCTTCCAGTAATTTTGCCTTTATTGTTGTTTTTTCAGTATACAAGTCTTGCACATATTTTGTTAACTTTATTCCCAACTATTTCATAAATATATATTTTTATAAATATATATACATTTATATATATATATATAGAGAGAGAGACAGGGTCTCACTCTGGCACCCAGTCTGCAGTGCAGCATCACCATAGCTTGCTGTAACCTTTAACTCCTCAGCTCAAGCTGTTCTCTCATCTCGATCTCCCAAGTAGCTGGGACTACCACCACACTCAGCTTTTTTGGTTTTTAAACTTTTGTAGACAGGGTTTCATTATGCTACTCAGGCTGGTCTTGAACTTCTGATCTCAAGTGTGTTCCTCCTGCCTTGACCTCGCAAAGTGCTGCAATCACAGGCATGAGCCACTGGGCCCTGCCCATTTTATACTTTTTGAATCCATTGTTATGGTATAGACCTTTAAAATTTTTCCTTGCCATTTGTTTGTGGCTATTTTATAGAAGTGCAATTTTATGGATTGAGTTTGCATTAATGTACTTATTAATTCTAATAGTTTGTTAAAGATTTTTTGGAATTTCTACATGCAAAATTATGGCATCTGCAAATAAAGACAGTTTTACTTCTTCCTTTCTACTTTTTATGGTCTCTTATTTATTTTTCTTTAGAAAGGACTTCCAAATATTCTCTCTGTAGACTGATGGTCCTAATTAAAGTCATATGTAAAATGGCTATAAAAAGTGCCAGCACAAGGAAGGCTTCTTTGGAAAGAATATTGGATAATTTAATTGAAGCAATGATCTGAATATGATTTCTCGCTGAATGCTCCTGTTGATAGAAAATGTTTACACACAAAAATGTATGTAATATACATGCATCAACCACATGGTGAATCACCTTCATAGCAAATGCAAAACAAAAAAAAGAAACAAAAAAAAAACAAAAAAAACCAACTGCCTGAGGGAAAATTCTTGTGGAGTTACCACAAAATGCTCAAGAGCTTGAATACAGAGGTCTTAAAACAAACTTCGCTTCTATCAAACTTGGCCTCTTTATGTCTCGGGACTTTTTAGAAAGGAATTTTCCCTGTATTTATCCACATAAACACACAAGATAAGGGCAGGATTTCTGTCCTCTATTTCTAAGTTGCACCTTGCCAATTAGGTGTTCCACAGACATTCCTTGAATGAGTGAATGCTTGAGTAAATGAAAAGAATGAATGAGTAGATGAGAGAATTCTGTCCCAATCTTCAGTTCTCTTTGATAACTCACCCTATTGAACTTAGAATCTATTTGCTATTTTCTGTATGCTGTTCAGATAATCTGGTTTCCAATTTACAATTTGATTTCATTAAAGGAATGTTCCCAGCTGTAGTAAACTATTTTCAAAGATTGTGCAACAATCCCTTTGCCTCCACCTGCCATGTCAACCCCATCATTTCTCAGAGGTTTCCCCTGGTAATAGTCAAACAGAGAATTGAAAAAAGTAGATGTTGGACAGAATTTGACTGTATTTATTTATTATTTTTTTTGAGGTGCTCTTGTTACCCAGGCTGGAGTGCAATGATGTGATCTCAGCTCACTGCAACCTCCGCCTCATGGGTTCAAGTGATTCTCCTACCTTGGCCTCCCGAGTAGCAGGGATTACAGGCACCCATCACCATGTCCAGCTAATTTTTTGTATTTTTTTTTTTTTTTTTTTTTTTTTTTTTTTTTTTTAGTAGAGACAGGGTTTCACCATGTTAGTCAGGCTAGTTTTGAACTCCAGGCCTCAGGTGATCTACCCACCTTGGCCTCCCAAATTGTTGGGATTACAGGTGTGAGCCACCATGCTCGGCCAGAATTTGACTTTTTAAAAAACTAAATTTGGTTGTATCAATCTTTATGCGTGCATTTAATAGTTACGGTCCTGGAAGTTACATTATAATTATCATGCAGCTTCAATCCACCATCTACCTGCTCCGACCTCTCTACTCATTGCTCCTTCATCTACATTGAAACAGGTGCTCCCACTGTCTGTCTGCACTTAACAGTCCTGCCAATGTCTATCAGCCCTCTACTCCCTACAAGAATAGTTTACTCATTCACCCGTGTACATGATCATCTCCCTCTGCAATTCCCCTAGACCCCAAGGGTCCCAGTGCAGTGCTTTGCAAAAAGTAGAACTTCAGAACAATACTGGCTAAACACACAAAGTAAAAGAGGAGATGGGCAGACAGGTAGACATCAAAGATGGGGTGTAACCAATACATAGCATTACAGTCAGCAAGGTATAGTATACATACATTAAATTACACTGGATTATTTTCTAGTAATTATGGTTCTGGGTTTATAATGGTTTTGAGAGAGGCATTAGCAATTCCTACCTTGGTTTAGTCACAATGTTTAGTTTTCTGTCGGAAGGCACATTATTTATTTAATGTCACAATACTAAAATCATTTCATTCTGCAATGTTCAATAAACAGAAAAACCCTGCCTAACAACTATATAAAATTGTTGCTAAGAAAGTAAACGTTTCTCCCCTTGTTTTCTCTGAGTTGATTAAGCACCAGTATATTTAAAAATGCTTCCCAAGCCCGAGAAGGCTCCCCTCTGTACTTACAACTATTCAGTGTAGAATGTTTTTTCTA
Source organism: Cheracebus regulus (assembly GCA_963574635.1). Classification (NCBI taxonomy): domain Eukaryota; kingdom Metazoa; phylum Chordata; class Mammalia; order Primates; family Pitheciidae; genus Cheracebus; species Cheracebus regulus. The sequence goes on from CAUYQU010019733.1 coordinate 42,925, forward strand.
CCACTTGATTACAATTTGGCAGTAGTTTCTGAATAATTTACAAATTTTAAATTTCTGTGCCCCAAACACACATGTGTTTGCCGCTAAACAGACTTGAAAGAATATGCAAATTGCACTTTTATGTCAAAAATGAGTGAATGCAGCTTCATGCAGAAGAAAGCTAACTGTCACCCTTGTGTTTTTGTTTAGACTAATCTGTGTGCTGTCGCCCCCACATCAGACTGCATCAACATTTTCTTTGGGATATTAGACGTAAATGTTTATGGCTGCAGAGAGCCTAGGAGGGATTGGCACTTATTAAAAACGACCCTGGAGTATTTTCTTTGCTTTCCACATAAATATCCCGGGGAAGCGTTCAATCGAATGAGACTGCCAGGTAGAAGGAAATGAGCATTGCAGCAGGGCACTGGGGTCTCCTGGGTCCTGTCACGTGAGAGGCCTCATCCAGGAGTTCAGCTATAGAAGGCTGAGACCAGAGAACTGGGTGGAGCTGGCTTCTTCTCCTGTGAAAGATGATGTTGCTGCTGATGGGAAATGTCTCTCCCTAAGGCCAGGAATTTCCGCTTCCCCTGCCCCTCCCCCAAACTTCAAATCTAAAGAGTCATCGAAGACTAGATACCATGTGTGGATTTCATCCCATCTTCAACTGTGGAGGCCAAGCCTTGGTGTGTTACCAAGATGGGGCAACCTCATACACCACACTCAGTTTCATTCACAGGATGAAGTAGGCGAGAGCTCACCATGCCTTGTTAAAGGTTGGGAGCTGGCTCCAGAAGTTGAGGCATGGAGATGTCCTTTCTTTATTTTAGAAAAAGCTGAGAATCCTAATCTAGCATCTCAGACACTGAGGACTACTTCTAGCCCTTTCTGGTTCAACCAAAATGTACCAAAAATCCACTATACAAAGGCTCATTTTTAAGTTCTCCTGATATTAACCTCTCCAATGTAATCACTGTCCTTTAGCTTTTACCCTAGACTGCCTGAAATTTAGGGAATGTCGTTGTACTCCCAATCGTCTTTCACCTCATATCATCCCATTACAGTAGCTATTACCAAGGTCAAAAAAACTTCCACAAAACCAAACAAAGTGAACATTTTTTGGTTTCCATCTCACCACTCATCAGTACTGATGCTTTTGATCACTCCCTCCTTTTTGGAACCCTTTTTTCTCTTGACTTCAACAACACTGCACTCACTTTTTCTCCCTCCTATTTCTGGCTGTTCCTGTCTTCTTTGCAGGCTCATTTCTCTCTACCCACTCTTTAAATGCTGACAGACTAGAAACTACACAGTCATCATCTCAAGAGGCACAAAAAGAGCATTTCACAAGACCCAACATTCTTTCCTGTTAAAAACACTCAATAAACTAGACAAAGAAGGAAACTTAACCTGACAAAAGCAAGGAAATGGAACCTGTCCTCGAGCCTGCAGAAAGGAACAGATCCCTGAGGACACACTCCAGTCTAGCCCAGTGACTCCCATGTTGGATTTCTAACCCATAGAACTGGGAGATTTATGTTGTTTTAAGCCAAATTATCATAATTCATTATAGAAGCAATAGAAAACTATTATAATACAGCCATAATAATACAGCTATCTATGAAAACTCTAATAATACAGTATAAGAATACAGCCATCTATGAAAAACCCACACCCAGCGCCAACTTAAGGGTAGAAGACTGGCTATCTCCCCCTTAAGATCAGGAACAAGACAAGAACATATAGTCTCAGCACTTCCATTCAATATCTAATTCAGGGTATCTGACCTGAATTCTCACCTAATTCAGGTAATTAGGTGAGAAAAAGAAATAAAAAGCATCCAGATTGGAATGGGAAGAGTAAAACTAGCTCTATTTGCACATGACATCATCTTGCATATAGTAAATCCCAAGAAATTCATAAAAATTGGACATAATAAATGTGTTCAGAATAGTTGTAAGATCAATATGCAAAAATTAATTGCATGTCTATAACACTAGCAAGAACAATCAGAAAATATGACAATGATTTCATCTATAATGACATCAAAAAGAAGAAAGTACTTAAAAATAAATTTAAAATAACTTCAAGACATGTACACTGAAAATGATCAAACATCAGTGGAAGAAATTAAAGAAGACTTTAAAACACAAAAAGTTATTCTATTATCATGGATTGGAATATTTAATATATTGTTATGGTATCAATACCCCTCCTGTACTGACCTACAGATTCAGTGCAATTCCTACCAAAATTCCAGATGACTTCTTTGTAGGTATTAATAAGCTCATTATAAAATTCATGTGGAAATTCAAGGGACCCAGAGGAACCAAAACAATCTTAAAAACATCAAACTTGGAAGACTCACACATTCTACTTTACAAACATACCACAGGCAGGGTGCGGTGGCTCACTCCTGTAATCCCAGCAATTTGGGAGGCCAAGGTGGGCAAATTACCTGAGGTTGGGAGTTTGAGACAAGTCCGACCAACATGGAGAAATCCCATCTCTACTAAAAATACAAAATTAGCCAGATGTGATGGCACATGCCTGTAGTCCCAGCTACTCGGGAGGCTGAGGCAGGAGAATTGCTTGAATCCAGGAGGCAGAGGTTGCAGTGAGCCGAGATCACGCCATTGCACTCCATCCTGGACAACAAGAGTGAAATTCTGTCTCAAAATACAAAACAAGATAAAAACAAACAGCAACAACAAAAAAACCCCACAAATCTATAGTGATCAAAACTGTAGTACTGGCATAAAAACAGACATACAGAGCAATGGAATAGAATTGAGAATCCAGAAAAAAAAACTCTTACATTTTTGGTCAATTGATTTTTGACATGGGTGCTAAGACAATTCAATGGGGGAAATTGTCTTTCAACAAATGTTGCGGAGACAACTGATATCTACATGCAAGATGGTGAACTTGGATTCCTATCTCACTCTATGTACAAAAGTTAACTGAAAAGAGTGAGAGACCTTCATGTGAGAGCTAAAAATACAAAACTTTTAGAAGAAAATACAGACATGAATCTTCTTGCCCTCAGAATAGACAATGGGTGATGATGAAAATGTGGACCCGGTCACCCTTAAGATCTGTGTTAGCCCTCCTTCACACTGCTATTAAGAACTACCTGCAACTGGGTAACTTATAAAACGACACCAAAAGCACAAGTTACAAAGAAAAAGGTAAATTGCACTTCAGCAAAGTAAAACACTTTTGCGCTCCAAAGGATATCATCAATAAGGTGAAAAGATAACCCACAGAATGAGAGAAAATTTTTGTAAATCATACATTTCATAAGGAACTTGTATCCAGAATAAAAAATGTATACACAATGCTACAATAAAAAGACAAATAACCCAGTTTTAAAATGGGCAAAAGATTGGAATAAGCATTTCTCCAAAGGAGATATATAAATGGTCAAAAGCACATGAGAGAATGCTCGCATTATTAGGGAGATGCAAATCAAAACCGCAATGAAATGTCACTTCACGCCCACTAGGATGACTATAAAGAAACAGAAAATAACAAGTGTTGATGAGGATGTGGAGAGCTTAAGCCTCATACATTGCTAGTAGGAATGTAAAATTAACGCAGCTGCTTTGGAAAAATGGTTTGGCAGCTCCTCAATAAGTTGAGCATAGAATTGCCATATGACTCAGCAATTCCACTCCTAGGTATATAAGAAAATTGAAGACATATGTCCCTACAAATACTTGTATATCATTGTTTATAGCAGCCTTGTTCATAAAAGCCATAAAATGGAAACAACTCAATGTGTCCATCAATTGATGAATGGATAAACAAAATGCAGTATAGCTATACAGTGGAATATTATTTAGTGATCAAAAGGAATAAAGTACTAACACATGCTACAACATGGATGCATCTTAATATCCTTATGCTAAGTGAAGGAAGCCAGACATGAGAAGTCACATATTGTACAATTCCACTTACATGAAATGTATGGGTTAGGCAAATCCACAGATATACAAAGTAAATTAGTGGTTGTCAGAGGCTAGGAAGGTGATGGAATGGGGATGAATGCTAATGGGTATGTGGTTCATTTTCAGGGTCACAAAAACATTCTGGAATTAGATAGCAGTGATGGCTGCATAACCCTGTGAATATATTAAAATGCTGAATTGTACACTTAAAAATGAATTTTCTGTATGCAAATTATATCTCAATAAAGTTTTTACATATTAACAAGACAAAATAAAACAGTGGATGGGCCTCAAGCTTTGGTCCCAAATCTATTCTTTTTCTGCATTTTCTCTGGGCAATCTCTTTGACTCCTATGGCTTCAGCTATAACTGAGGTGCCTGTCAGTCTCAAGTTTTTATCTCTGTCACAGACCTCTCCTCAGAGTTTCTCCAAATTTCTTACTTGAAGGCTTCAAAAGCACCTCTCATTTGATATAACCCAGGATAAAATTTTGCTTTTCTCTTCTCCACCAAAGCCTGGTCTTCCTTCAGTGTTGCCTATTCAGCAAGGCCCCAACATCCACTGATTTACTAGAGTTGGAAATGGAAATGGCACTCTCTTGTTCTTATGCCTTGTTGATGTTGAGGAGGTACAATAAATGACAGTCCCTTTCCTCTGCTCAAGCTGTTATTCAATGATGTCAGGTTGATATGGACAAAGATCTTGTCAGCTTCATTACTGATAAAGCCAGTACTGGAAAATATGGTTTAGTTGCATAGTACCAGGTGATTTCCCAACGCCGAGCCCCAGATGTAGGCACGCTGAACACTCATTCATAAGCAGAACCAGCAACTGCAGCCTCCCCAAACAGGGCCCTGTCTCTGCATAACTTCGGGCAAAGAGGAGCAGACAAGGATGTGTATTTTCAGTGATCAGAAAGAGGAGGGATTGGGGCTAGAGACATAAACTTGGAATTCGTGGGTCAGCCGTAAGAGTGGGAGATTGCCTGGGGGAGTATAGAGAAAGAATAGGATTCAGGACTAAGGCTTGAGGCTGGTCAGCTTTTAAAGGCTGCATAGAGGAATATGAGCTTTTGATGGAGACGGAGCAGCAGCCAGAAAAGGAGTGAAGTAATTGTGGTGTTGTGGCAGTTCATGGAAGACAGCGTTTCAGGGAGGAAGGAGGCATCAAGCATCTTTATGCAGGGCCTTTGCACCTGTTGTTCTCTGCTGAATATTCTTCCCCACCTTTTCAGCTGCTTTAATTACTACTCATTTATCCATCTAAATGGCATTCCCACAGGGAAACATTTTCTTATTCTTGACTACCAGGCCTGGGTTAATCCCTGTTCCCCTATACATGCTCTTATGGACCCTGAAAATTTCCTACAACACTGTGTTGGCTGAAATGTGATTAATACAAATGTAATATATTAATTGCAATGTAATTAAGTGCATGGGTATCATTCATGTCCCCACTTCACTGTCATTTTCATGACAGTCTATTTACCTCTCTAACTCTTTGCTAAAAAATATTGATGACCATATAAACAAACCAGGAAACCATTGTAACAGTTCCCCATAATAAGGTTTCAGGCTCACGTGTGGGTGTTATTTTTGGAAATAGTGACACTCAGTAGAAAAAGACGCTCTTGCCTATTATGATTCATATTTCCTACTAAAAAAAGGGAATAAAAGGTATTTGGACTTGAGGCCTGAATTTCAGTGAGTTTTTCTTTCAGTAGGCACCATAGAGATTATCCTGCAAACTGCTGACCTTCCTGGAAGACTTTGAAAACCCACACCTGCAAATGGGAAGGCTCTTTGTGCTTCATGAGTGTTTGGTGAGTGACACTGAGTGCTTGACAGTGGGGAGGTCTGGGCTGTTTTCCATAAAGATTTTATGGTAGTGACAATGGGATGAGAGCATTTCTCACATGCAGCAGGGCAGAGTTTGTCTTGTGCAGCTCTCCCGTGCTTGCAGCAATGAACCTTTTATGACAGTCCTGCTATCTCACACACCACATATACCTTTTTGTGCTCATTTGGACATCCTTTTAGTCTTATTGGGCTCTCTGTAATGGAGAGATGCAGTGATCGACCTCACAACTAGGCATGTGGTCATAAAACACTTAGGAGCCGACATCCTCTGATGTTTGCAGTTTTCCTCCCCGACTTGTAAAGGTCAGCTTGAAGTTGGGTGATTCTAGTCACCCACTGGGTGTGAGCTGGGCTCCTACATGGACCATGTCTGGGACTTCTTAGATGCTGATTATTGGGTGATGATGAAAATGTGGACCTGGTCACCCTTAAGACCTGTGTTAGCCCTTCTTCACATTGCTATGAAAAACTACCTGCAACTGGGTAATTTGTAAACAATAGAGGTTCAATTGACTCACAGTTCTGCATGGCGGGGGACGTCTCAGGAAACTTAGAATCATGGCAGAAGGTGAAAGGGAAGCAATGCATGTCTTACATGGTAGCAGGAGAGAAAGAGAGAGAGAGAGAGAGAGAGAGAGAGAGAGAGAAGGGGAAGAGCCATACACTTACCAAACAACCAGATTGTGTGAGAATTCTATCACGAGAACAGCAAGGGGGAAATCCACACCCATGGTTCAATCACCTCCCACCAGACCACTGCCCCAACATGTGAAGATCACAATTTGAGATGAGATTTGGGTGGGAACACAGAGCCAAACCATATCAAGAACCATCTGTGCTTAATATGCCTTGGCTCATTATTGGGATTTAACTCAATGACAGTATAAGTTACTGTGAATATTTGCTGAAAAGCATAACCTGCTGACCTCTGCAGGGACATTAAAAGGTATACTACCAGAACTCACTATTTTGTCTTTCTTCCCAAAGCTTTCCTGGGAGTAGCCTTTGACTAGTGGTGGAGATGGAGAAGTACAGAAGAATGCGTTTTGGAGAAGAATCATTTTCTCCTTTCTTCCTCCTTTGACAAGGATTGATGGGTGTTTGGTTGAACAAGGGGCATTCTGTGCATCCTGACCTTGGCCCTTGCCACTACCTCCTCCTTCAGAGCCTTGGTTGCTCCTGGTAGCTACCTGTACCACACTTAAGGCCCCTGCCTTTCATGTGGTCCAACTCACACTGTTGGGGACCAAGAAAAACAAGCTTAGCAGGTAATAGCACAGTCTTAGGAGTCAGACTGACTTGGGTTTGAATACTCTGTGACATTGGGCAAGTTACTTCGCTTTTCTGAAGCTCTGTTTCCTCACCCGAAAGAGTGAGATAATAGTACCAACTGCCTCATGAGGTAGTTAGAGGAATAAATGAACTAATGCAGACAAAGCAGAGTGCCCAGAACGTCAAGTTGTCCAGTAACTGTCAGCTGTCCTCATTGCTGTCATTATCATCACCATCATTATATTCATCAGTAAATTTTAAGTTACAAGTGTCAGAAGCACAACTTAAATGAACTTAAGCAAAGAAAGACAATTGTTTGGCTCGGTTAACTGAAAGGTCCAGGTGTTTTCATTACCGAAAACAACTTCTTCATCCAGGACCCAATCACGGTGAAACCTCATATTATCAGGATGCTGTTTCTTTAGTTTCTATGGGAACCTATTTTCCTCATGATGTCCCCGAGGCCCTGCGACACCCTGGAACGCCTTCTGAATCATTGAGGGAGTACGCGCTGGTGTTCAGTCTAGTTTCAACGTGAAGGGATTCCTACTGTGTTTTTCCAAAGCGTGAAATAAATGGCAGCTCAAATGTTCTAGACAAACAAAAGACACCTGTCTATGGAATGACAGTATGGACTGGTCACTTCAGCCACTCTGGATGTCCCCACATCCATGCTAATCTATGTGTATCTGCATATGGCAAATCCATGTGTTTCTACCTCAGCTCTGGTTCTATCCGTGATGTTTTGTGTTTTGTTATCTGGGGTTTGAGGATGTGCATTTTTTGCTTATCCTTCTTTGCTATTTGACTGCAAACTCCTCAAGGGTATGGAATATCCCTCATCTGTTCTCTGTCTTCCAAGCATGGTTCACTGCTGATGGTGGTCACCCCAGGCACTAAGTCCATGGAGCTAAGCTCACTACAGGGCCATCTCTAGCCAGAAAACTGCCGGTTCCCTCTATAGAAGTGTCATCTGAAGAAACATAAACATACCTCCCAAAAGGGATCAGTCTTTGGGTCCAAATTTCCCAAGTACTTTGACCGTTTTCTCCTGGAATTCTGTCTGCCAGCAGGTTTCCCAAGGAGAGTTATCCACGTCACGGTTTCTGCCTGCTCTCCTCACATACTGCCTTAATTACATTATCTGCCTCCAGGGACAGGAGGTGGTAAATTGAATGGGGGAAATAGCTGGCAGGACAGAGGCAATAAGGAAGCCTTGGCAATGAGGGGCACAGATGTGTTAGGGGGCACAGATGTGGCCTTGCACTCTTTCTATGAAGTGACCTCTATAACCTCAGAGGACAAGAACCTTATGTGTCCAGTTTCCTTTTATATTCTTAGCACTGTGAGGTGAGTGCTCAGTTTATGTTCAATAAATATTTGCTGAAGGAATGACACTTGGGCTTATAAGCCAGTTCAACCCTTCATGAGCTCTCTGGGTCTGTTGCTTTTCCTCATCTCTAAACTGAGGGGGCTGCTGCTATAATTCACGTACACTGCTGTATTATATTCTACTGCACAGATCTCATATAATGTTGAGTATGAAAGAAAAGTAAATATTAGTGACACGCAATATTAATTACCATCTTTCAAAGCTCAAAAAAAAAAAGCAAAAGTAAATAATATGCTATTCAGGGATACATAGTATATCAGTCAGTTATTGCCACAGTAATGCTGCCTAACAAATGGCTCCAAAACTCAGTGGCTGACAACATGCATGTATTTTTACTCAGGTGTCTGTGGATTGGCTGGGAGTTGGTTAATCTAGATCAGGCTCAGTTGAGCTTAGGTCTAACTTCAGATTGGATCCAGGTTTTCCCCACAGGTCTCTCATCCTCCTTGGAGCAGCAGGTGACCTGAAGCATGATTTTCTCATTGCAGAGGCAGACATATAAGAGGGGAAAGTGGAAACAAGTGATTCCTCTTAAGGCCTGGGCTCAGAATTTGCACCTTGTCATAGCCTGCAACGTTCTACTGACCAAAGCAAATCTAACATCTTGGACAGAGAAATGTATTCCACTTCCAATAGGAGGAACTGCTAAGTCATATGTCAAAGGAAGGAATGCAATCTACAATGCAAACATATTTGGCAAATATAAAAATCATTGGAGAGGGGCTATAAACAAAAAATCCAAGATAATGGTTATTTCTGTGGGAGAAGTAGGAGGGACATCAGTGGCAATGGTCTGGTTCTAAGGTTGAGTGGTGGGTTCACAGGTTTTATTATTATTATGCTTTATAATTTGCATACATATTATCCTTCACATATCAAATGCTACATAGTTAAAACAGTACATTTAAATAACGAGGTAAAGGGTGTGATTCAACTATATGAGAGGTTCTTTTCCGTGCTAACATTATGTGTTCTGCAGTTCTAAGATAAGCAGAAACTGGGAGCTCACTTTTGGAGATGGAAAGCTCCTGAACATTCAGCAGGAATCCTGGCCACCCAGCACCCAAGCTAAGAAAGAGGCCTTTCTTAGTGGGGAAGGTGAGAAGATGTATTCCCTGCCTAGAGAGCTATGAGAAGTCTCTAGGAAACAATTCAGATGAACATGAGATAGCACAGAGAGCCCTGGTTTCAACTGCCGGCTGACTTGGCCGCACATCCCAACAGATACTCCGACCTTGGGAGAGTTAGATTAGCCTCTCAGTCTGTTTCCTTGTCCACGGAGGAGAGGTCGCTATGCCATGTCTTGGAGGATGGCTACGAATCTTAGCATGAGCGAGTTTCTATTTGATTTCTGCTGTTGAGCAGAGAGGCTGTGAAGCACAGTGTGTTGCAAAGTTAAATACCTGTGTCTGAATCTGACTGCACTGCTGGTGAGATGGGGATGGGTACTCAGGTAGTAAGTTAACTTTTCCAGTTCTCTGTTGCCTTCCGTAATGTGGTGGCACATGAACTGGTTTGTTGTTGTTGTTGTTGTTGTTGTTTTTTTTTTTTTTTTTTTTGAGCGATTCTCCTGCCTCAGCTTCCCAAGTAGCTGGAATTATAGGTGCCCACCATCACACCCGGAATTTTTGTATTTTTTTTTAAGTAGAGATGGGGTTTCACCATGTTGGTCAGGCTGGTCTCGAACCCCTGAACTCGAGATCCACCTGCCTCAGCCTCCCAAAGTGCTGGGATTACAGGTGTGAGCCGCCGCACTCAGCTATGAGTTGTGGTTTAAATGAATGCTATGTATTATGTACCTGACATATAGAGGGGATGGCTCCATAAATGTTTATCCCTTTCCCCTCCCACTTTTATCCTGTACACGATGGCACAAAGATGGTGAGGGAAAGAGGTCAAGTTCATGACCAGGTGTCTTCAGGAGGAGAAGGTGTGGATGTCGAATCCCAGCCTCCTTGGTTGAAAGGGTAAGTGTCTCAGGTGTGGGTACTAGGAGGGGGGTTGGGTCTAGGGAGGGATTATGTTTTCCATTATTGAAACATCTCCAGTTTCAGCCTCCAATTTGAGGAAGCAAAATAATTTTGGCCCCCCAAGCAGTATCTGTCTCTGGAACTCATTATCTGCTTTGTTAAGTTCAGAGGCATTCTGATAAGGGTAATTGAATTAGGCTTCTCAGGACTCCTACAAGCAGGCTGGCTGCCACAGTAGGGGGTCTTGCTGTCCAGGCCCCTTGGCATGCAGGCACTCCCTCCACTGCTCTGCTTTGGAGTGGGCCCTCCCGGGGCTCGCAGTGCCTTGGGCTTGGCCTTTGAAGATCTTTGCATTGCAGGGAAGCCTCTCTACACTCCAGAGGCTCATCATGCTCCCCAGGGTCCTGCTTTGAATCTCTTCCCAGCCCGCTTTGGAGGCCTCTGGAAGTGAGGGGGGCAAGAAGTCTTCCCTTGAGGCAGAGGAATTTCTGGAGGTCAAGGAAATGTTCACCCGGGGACAAAAGAGCAAGAGGTCGAGGTTCAAATAATGTTGACCTAAATTTTTCCCATTTCCAGAGGTTTTTTTTTTTTTTCTTAGGGAAACTTGCCTCCATCCTTCTCACAGATTTGGCAGGACTCTGCCACCTGAAATGACAGAAGCCTGGTCATTTGGAGATATTATTATGACAGCAGCCCCTCAAGCTTCAAACTTCTGCAATAAAAGTTACACGACCCCCGTCAGAATGCATGCAGACCTAGCCCCTATTTCTCGCACCTTGGCCATGGTCTCTACACTCTCACCCTATCTTCCTCTTCTTGTGAACCTGGCGCTAAAAAAATTCATCAGGCCTGTTTGCTGCACACCTCTCAGGAGCTGATTTTTCTTCCTCCCATCAGACCAGGGTCTCATGGAAACTCAGCATAGAGGGAATAGTAACTATGCAGTGTGCCCTTCAAGGTCAGGGCAAGGCCTTTCAGTTCCATGAATCTGTTAGTCCCGCCCCATTTCTCCAACCTCTGCCCCCAACACGGCCCTACGTGTTCATCCCTGATGAGCCCACTCAGCTCCCATCATTATTATAAGCAAAAGTAATGTAATTTCAGAGACCACTAGAACAGATCTGGGTTCAAACCCCAACTCTAGAATTTACTACCAGTGTGATATTTGGTAAGTCAGTAACCTGGAAGGATTAGCAGTTACGCAAAGGCTCCCAAACTTTCTCAGTTCAGTGTCTTTAGCACCTTAGTCATTTTTCACAGTGTCTCCAGGCCTTAAAAAAAATGCCCAAGACTTTCATTTATCAAGAAGTTAGAACCACACTACTTAATAGGAATTTATGTCCTGACAAAGTAATTACATATAAGTTGAAAGAAAAAAGTAATAGTTTGACTTTATTCTTTTTTTTTTTTTGGAAAGGTGTCTCTCTCTGTTGCCCAGGCTGGAGTGCAATGGCGCCATCTCTGCTCACGGCAACTCCACCTCCTGGGTTCAAGCGATTCTCCTGCCTCAGCCTCCTGAGTAGCTGGGATTACAGGCATGCGCTACCAAGCCCAGCTAATTTTTGTATTTTTAGTAGAGACAGGGTTTCACCATGTTGGCCAGGCTGGTCTCAAACCCCTGACCTCAAGTGATCCACCCACCTCGGCCTCCCAAAGTGCTAGGATTACAGGCATGAGCCACCGTGCCTGGCTGATTTTATTCTTAAGTAACAGTGATTGCTTATTAATGGGATGCAGACACCTATTGGGCACTATACAACTTCTCAGACCTTGTAATCTGACTGGACATTGCTTTTCTCATCTCCTGTTACATATGGACTTTCATAGCTCCACAAAGATGTGACATCATCCAAAGGAATGCTGGATGATCTAATGCTGAAACTGTGAACTATCTTGAGCTAGTAGTTTGCACAGTGTCTAACAGACATTAAGCATCATGATAGTTCCCTCAAAAATTTAAAATAACCCACAGTCTGTCTATAAATTTGCTTTGGCACCCAGAGTGGGAACTGTAGCAATAGTGTTTTAAAAGTACCTAACATATTGTAGGCATGTACAAAACGGCAGCTGTTATGACTTCTCTTTGAACTTTTAAAGTCACGGTTGTGCTATGACTGAACTGCCATGCCACCAGACTAGACTACAGTCTCCCTGAAGGCTGACGTTTCCATCTAAGTATCTCCTGTGCAGAGTATGTGTTGGGTAAATGTTTCTTTAATGGTGGATGGATAGATGCCTTTTGGACCACTCCCCTTTCGGTTCATCCGTATTTACAAGCATGTGTGCATCCATCCATTATTGCATCTATGCCTCCTATGAGCAGTGGAAAGTTGAATTCCTTGTCAGTTGAAGCTGCCTCTCAACCCCCATCCCATTCTAGTGGATGGTTTTGGCTCCTCTTCCCCTCTCTGTCTACCTCTTGTTGCCTTGAAGAACCATCATCCTTTGGGCCTCAGCTCTAGGATTATATTTCATGCCTGTAGCTTGTTTTCTCAAACTCTCTTCAAATTCCTGTAGGATAGAAGCGGGCCTAACTTGCCCATGAATTCCTGCATTTTCTGGTGTGGAATGTTCCTCACAGAGCTGATGGTAGACTAGGTGCTCAGTGAATACTTACTAAATGAATTACTTGATTTATGTTGTAGTTTTATGCAGAAACCGATGTCAACATTTTGATTGACTTGTCTAGTGACTCATTAATTACAAAGTATGCAGCAAGTGAGGAGTCCAGGCAGCCGCATGGCTCAGTGAAGGAAGGAAGAGCCGGGACAACTTCAGCAGTCAGTGAGGGCTTCACCGAGGAGGGGGCTACAACTGGATGTTGAGTGGTGGGTAAAATTTGGAGGCGCCAAAGGAAGGAGGCAGGCATTCAGGACTGGGATGACGGGGCACAGTAGGAAAAATGGCCTGGAGGAAGAAACGGGCTGGGTGTGTGAGGTCCCAGAGAAGCAAAAGCCGTACTTGGATAGAGAGAGAATGAGATGGAATTTCAAGGAGTAATGTTGGCTAAGAAACTCCTAAGACCTTGAAAGCTAGGAGGAAGCATTTTAAAATGTGAACGTTAGCAGTTAACTGGAAGGTATACTACGGAGTTGGCTGCATAAAGGTGGTTCCACCATATTGAATCACTTTACCTCGGGAAGGGGGCAAGGGGTGGAGGGAAAATTAAAGTAATATGCCCTGTTACAGGAGAGGTCCAAGTGAAAACATTTTGCTTGGGTTTAACTGGCCATAGGTCTGATGGTTTTCTATCCACCACACAAGTAAATAGCTCAAGGGCAGGCTGCCCGCCAGCATAAGCCTTTGTGTGGAAAATCCTGCCAGTGTGGCCATGGAAAATGCCCTCTTGCTGACCATAATTATACAGAATATGTGCAAATAAAAGCTGAAAGAAAACGCTTTTGCAGAAGCATGGTGTTTTCTGTTCTTATTTTGACAGGGTGGAAGAGAAATTCGCAGACCATTTTCTCATTCTCCCAGTTGGGGCAGAATGAGCTCATGCTGCATGGCTGGGCTAGGGGTTGGGTTTCAGTGAGAGACCTAAAAACTAGTTTCTCCACAGAGGCCTACATTTATGGGTCTTTCAGTCCTGAGATGGCGTGGTGTGGGGATGAGGGTCATTGGGGAGAAGGCCAAAGAGGCCGTTTCTTTGTTTAGCTCTGACTAGCCAGAAAGGTTTGATATTCTTCAGCCAAGGGGAGATGGGAGAAGTTGGGGTGTTTAAAGCATGATCTCCACTTTTTAAGGTGAATTTCAGTGGAAGGTGATTCTTCTGTGTCCCCAACTCTTCCGTGTGGTTCCCATCGGAGACAATCTCTGACTCTGAAGAACATAACAAATGTCTCCTAGAGAGAGCCCTTTCTAAGCAACAAGATAACAGATTTTGTTCCTTCAAGTTTTATATCTGCCCTTCCAGAAAACTGCCTTTTCTCTTCTTCTCTTGGACATTTTTAGGAACACTTGAGTGAAAAACACTCAGGTGAAGAGTTGGTATTTGCCAGCTTGGCAGTGATGCATGCCTGGATTACCTGGTCCCATCAGGACTGGACTCCAAAGCACAAAGAGGCAAAAGATGGACAGCTGCTTTGGTCCAGCTCTGAGCTGCAAGGAGAAGAGGTACCCTAAGGGCCCCTGCAGTTGTAGAAGATTTGTTGCAGGGCACATGTGCGGGGAAGCTGGAAATGGTCTAGGAACTAGAAAATTGGAAGAATCTAATGCAGCCCTGGAGACCAGTCCTCTTCCCAACATCTCCTGGTCTGTCTGCCTGTCTGGTCCATCCTCTGCTTACTCACGGATTCTTTACTTTACCTTGCCTATGACCCATCACGGCTGCGTTTCCTTTACTTCAGCACCTCTCTGTACAACTTTTGGCCTCTATCCCCAATGTTTTCTGGCTGTTTCTTGGTTTTTTTATTTTTCCTTTTATTTATTTATTATTATTATTTTTTCTGAGACAGAGTCTCACTCTGTTGCCCAGACTGGAGTGCAGTGGCACAATCTCCACTCACTGCAACCTCCGCCTCCCAAGTTCAAGCAATTCTCCTGCCTCAGCCTCCCGAGAGGCTGGGACTACAGGCACGTGCCTGGCCTCAGTTTCTTAAGAGAAATATAAAGGGCTCAACTAGCCTTGATCATTTGGAGGGGTCAGGACCTAATGGTCTGGTCAGCTTGTGGTTTGGTGATCTTGTGTTGTCACCCACCCAGAGGACAGTTCACAGGGGGCTGGACAACAAACCGCTTAGGAGCAGAGGTTATGAGTTGGGGTGTGGACAAGGCAAGCACCACTTGCCATCTCTATTAAAATAATCATTCTGAACAGCATGAACAGGATAGGGAAGGCTGTGGTGAGACTACATACATCGTTTTGATCAGTTTAGCTAGCATTTATTTCAAATGTAGAAAAATATTTTTTTAGCCAGGTGCAGTAGCTCACACCTGTAATCCCAGGCACCCTGGGAAGTCAAGGCAGGTGGATCACCTGACGTCAGGAGTCTGAGACCAGCCTGGCCCACATGGTAAAACCCTGTCTCTACAAAAAATACAAAAATTAGCCAGGTATGGTGGTACATGTCTGTAGTCCCAGCTATTTGGGAGGTTGAGGTGGGAGAACCTCTGGAAGCCAGGAGGTAGAAGTTTCAGTGAGCCAAGATCATGCCACTGCACTCCAGCCTGGGCAACAGAGTGAGACCCTGTCTCAAAGGAAAAAAAAAATTTTATGGGAACAAATAACCTGATAGTGAATACCAAGATAGAGTGAGATATAGTCTAAGACACATAGGTAAATTTGTACCCAGTAAGACCCAAATAACCTGATAAAGAACCTGATAAAGAACCTACACATCTCACTTCATCTCTTTAGTGTCATGTTAGAAAAAAAAACACTTCATATTCCATCAAAAACAAAGCAAACCTCATTCAACTGGCTGCTTGAATTTTTAAAATTTGTTTTTAAACATAATATCGTCTATTCAAAGGAGATGAGGGGAATGATAATGTTTAGGTTACAATCCCCATTTCTTTTTAAACTTAATTTGGGAATACAACCCTACTTTGCCATAACCGATACCTCGGGATATGTAAATGCAGCCGTGACCTGCCAGCATGTATTTAGCATACCCTGTGATAGGTCCCCTCCATTATAGTAGATGTTGTACTCAGGCACAGCAGAGTACATTCATTTTTCTCCTGAGTAAAAGTTTAGAACAACCCAAATGGCTTTGCTGTGTTCATTCCAGCCTTGGGATCTCCAGTTCTCAGGGGTGGTCCTCTTCCTCCTGTGGTCCCAGGCAGAGCTCCACCTGTTGAAACAGCTCTCTGTTTCAAGCAGTAGGAAGGAGGAAGAGAGAAAGAAGTAGCAAAAGGCACGTGCTAGCTATGTCTTAAGGAAGGTCCTGGCCAGGCAGAACTTTGAGAGGCAGAGGCAAGAGGGTAGTTTAGGGCCAGGAGTTCGAGGCCAGCCTGGGCAACATCCATGAGACCCTGTGGCTACAAAAAATAAAACATTAGCTAGGCGTGGTGGTGCATGCCTGTAGTCCCAGATACTCAGGAGGCTAAGGCAAAAGGATCACTTGAGCCTAGGAATTTGAGGATGCAGTGAGCCATGTTTGTCCCACTGGACTCCAGCCTGGGTGACAGAGCAATACATCTTGTTTGTTTTGTCTTAAAAAAAAAAAACAAAAATACAAAAAAGGTCCTTAGACTCTGCCACGTGAACTTCTGCCTACACTCCCCTAGTGAAAACTTAGTCATATGCCACACCTAGCTACGAGACAGAAATGTAATCTTTATTCCAGAAAGTCACTTGCCAGCTAAAATTTTGATTACTTTGTGTATGAGTCAGGGTTCTCCAGAGAAACAGAATCCATAGTTTGTGTAAGTCTATGGAAAGAGACTTATTATATGGAACTGATTTACATAATTATGGAGGCAAGCAAGTCTAAAACCTGCTGAGGGGAGGCAGATCTTTTGGTTCTATTCTGGCCTTCAACTGATTGAATGAGGCCCACCCACATTATGGAGGGCAATCTGTTTTATTCAAATTCTGCCAATTTAAATGTTGTTAATCTCATCCAAAAACACCCTCACAGAAGCAGCCAGAATAACATTTGACCAAATATCAGAGCACCCCATGGCCCGACTAAGTCAACACTGAAGATTAACCATCATACATACAAGAAAGGAATTAACCAATACACTATGGAAGAAGTGGAGCCAGATATTGGGGATGATAGCAGTGTCTATCACACTGGGGACCAGCAACCTCTATTATAAGCAAGAATGTAAAATATCTGAGGGTAATAACTGTCACCGTCATATTCAGCAACTTTCATCATACTTTGCACAATAACAGTAACCAACAAATACTTGTTGCATTAATAAAGAACATAATCAGTGTGCAGAGATGATTAAAATGAGCTGGAGCCACAGATGAGAACAAACTCAGAGAACTTTTTCTAACAAGGACCAGAAAGCACATGTTTTCAACTCTGTGGGCCATGTGGTCTCTGGCCCAGCTCTTCAACTCTGCACTTGTAGGTGAAAGCAGCCACAAGATAATATGTAAATGAATGGATGTGGCCAGATTTGAGCCGAGGGCAGCAGTCTGCCAAACCCTGAACAGGACTACCAAACTGGGAAGGATCTAGCCACTCATTTTATAGGAAACTGGAGCAAATTGGCATGGTTGAGGTTACACCTTGGTCAGTGGCAGCAGAAGCAGGACTAGATCAAAGGTCTCCTCACTCCTTGTTTAGTAAGGAGACTTTTGATCTAGTCCTGGTTCTGCTGCCAAAATATCACTCAAAAATTAATTTTTGAGAATTAACAATGTGTAACGGACAGACCTTGTTCCTCACTCAATTTCACAGACCTTGGAAGAATGGATGTGATATGTGTGTGTGTGTGTGTGTGTGTGCGTGCGTGCGTGTGTGTGTGTGTGTGTGTGTGTTGACAGCCATGGGGCAGGATCCTTGTCCTGCCATGGGCCTGAAAGGGCACTGGTGTTTCATGACAACATCACATCCACCTCCATGGATTCCTCATCAGAGGAGACAGAGCATAGTGAGCCAATCCCACACCCAGCACTTCCTGAAGTCATTCATGCCTTAATGGGGGGCATAGACTGAGACCTGGTCCTATCTGTCAGCAGTCACACTGGACGTGATACCATATGAAAAGAGGATACCAGGGCAGGTGCATGTTTGGAAAAAGAAAGCCGGGCCCACTTTCTGGAGCCTGAGATGCTATCCATATAAAGCAACTTCTGCCACTGTGGTGGCCATCACTACTCTAAGGCTGTGCTGTCCAATATGGTAGTATGTGTAGCAGTTGGGTACTTGAAATGTGGCTAGTGTGACTGAAGAAGTGAATTTCACATTTATTTTGTGTTAGTTCACTTAAATTTAAATGGAAATACCTAATACTTGATGAAGTCATTAGAAAACTTTTAAGTCTGTTTGGAACAACCTGCATATGTGAATCTACTTTTTCAATGGGATATTTTATGAAATCTACATACAGTCAAGTTTTTCTGATGCAAATTTAGCATATGAGTAGGGATTTTAAATACACAACAGGATCTCACAACTTTAATGCAAAACAAAAAAAAAAATTGAAAGTATCTCAATAGTTTTTTATGTTAATTACATGTTGAAATGATAGTTTGTGCCTCAGAAGAAGGAACAACAACAACAAAAAAATGGCTGGGCACAGTGGCTCACATCTGTACTCTCAGCACTTTGGGAGGCCAAGGCCGGAGGATCACTTGAGCCCAGGAATTCAAGACCAGCCTGGGCAACATGACAAGACTGTCTCTAGTTAAAAAAAATTTTTTTCAAATGATAGTTTGGATATTTTGTGTTAAATTACATTATTAAAATTAATTTCACCTTTTAAAAAAACTTTTTTGTGGTGTGGCTACTAGAAAATATAAAATGACATAAGTAACTAATGTTATATTACTAAGGGACAGTGCTCTTGTGGGGACACTAGCCTCCCATCCTCAGGAATGACCTGGTTTGCTCCTTGCCCTACAATTTCCCTCTTAGCACCTATAGCAAATTTTGTCTAAACAGGACTCCACAGTATCTCTGCCTAGTCTCCTATAGTTTCATAAAACCATCTTTCTCTTCTTTCTTGTTGAAAGTAGAAGGAGGGAACAGACTTGACATCCTCAACAGAGTAGGGTGACACTAAGGATGTAATTGAAATGACTCTTGAGCTGGGGATCTTAAAACTGTGACTTTGTACCAATTTCATGGCAATCATGAGACATGCCAGTTCACACACACAACAGTTAACACATGAGCAAGCTGCTTTACCTCCATGGATTTCAGATTCTCCACCTACAAGGTGAAAGTAATATTCCTTGCCCTGTTCTTAGGGCTATTTTAAACATAAGAATTAATATCTGTGGGGAGCTTGAAAAAAAATGAAAGCGCTATTCTAATGTGAAATAATTTGCGTTCACAAAGTGAAGGGATTCTGCTCTTTCCCACCCTCCTCTCTTTCTACCCATTTAGCAAATGCTAAACTTCCCATGGGCCAGGACTGCCCTTGGCTTCCCTGTGCATCACAGAGCATCTTCCTTACCTGGCCCCATTCCATCCTCTTCCTGCCAGGAGAATCCTGGTTGTCTAAATGGTTCACTCCTCACTTCCTATAATCACCTCCCATTTGCAAACACAGCCGTGGGGCCAACAGTGGTTTATCCAATTTCATCTTCATCATGA
This sequence comes from Cheracebus regulus, assembly GCA_963574635.1. Taxonomy (NCBI): domain Eukaryota; kingdom Metazoa; phylum Chordata; class Mammalia; order Primates; family Pitheciidae; genus Cheracebus; species Cheracebus regulus. The sequence goes on from CAUYQU010019733.1 coordinate 62,582, forward strand.
ACCCTCCATGAATCTCTGAGGGAGAAATCAGCTCACACACTGTGTTTCAGGCCCACCATTACCCTCTGCATGATGAAATGTACACAGAGACTCTCAAAATTGGTGTTAAAAGCACATAAACCTCTCGGGTTGTTGAGATTCTAGCCCAAGTAGGGAGTATGTGTAATATCGCTAAAAGCAGGTATGATGGATAAAAATGAATGATGGCCCCTTCTAAACATAAACGGAGCTGCTCATCCTTCAGGGCTGTTTATAAATAGAGGGGAGGTCATTTGTTTGGGATCCCGGGGACCAGCCGGCACTCCATTTAGATAACGACCACATTTCGTGCCCAGCCGCCGCTCTCTGGCTTGCAAGGTGGCGATTAATCAAACAATGTTTTGGTTTCTCCCGATACACATCTAGTCCTTCCGGTTGAGAGTGAGCTGAAGATGGCTTCCACAGTTTATAGAACAGCTGGGGCTTGTACATTAGAAAGCAGCCAGGGTGAGGGCCTACTGGGCTGGACATTCCAGTTGGAATTCTCAGTTGGGAGCAGCTGCATGGATGGGAATTCCAGAAGTTTAATCCAGTGTTGGCCTGGCCTTCTGGGACATCACTGACTTGTGCTCAGTCCGAGTGAGGGAATAACCCTTCCCATTAAGATAGACACCTTGAGGTGAAGGAATACCAGAACTGAAATAATTAGAAGACACACCATTTTTCTGATAAGATAATTTGTCAGATATAGACCAAAGGTAATAGAGTCTTTCCCCTGGCCTCCCTTCCTCCATCAGCAGGAGTAAAGAGGGGGTCCCAGTGTTCTGGAAGCTTTGGCAAGACACTCCCACTCCAACACTCCCAGGCTCATGACCACAGTCTGGCTTGCAGGCCATCAAGGCTTATTCCATCATGCTCTTTATTCCATTTATGTCCATCACCCCAAGAAGCTCAGGGCTCCCAGATCATCTTTACCCTCTAACTCTCACTCCAGGAAACTCCATGAGGCCCCTAGTCTTCATCTCATGATCCATGGTCCATCTCATGGTCCCTCAGAGGTAGAATACTTCCAACCACAACCTCCTGCATGCTCCCTCTGCCTTCTTGCTGTAACCGAATGCTGGCTTTCCAGCAAGGACACAGCTTCCTCTGTAGCCCTTTCAAGTGGAGGATGTTTCCTCTCCTCCATCCCTCATGCCACCAAGTCTGAGGCTGGGATAGGGTTGTTTCTAATACCTCAGTGCTGCTTGGGAACCATTGTCCATCCACCCTCTGCAAAATGCCTGCTTTGAAGCACATGTCATCAGCCTACAATCCGGCAATAGCCTCCCTTACCGTTACCTACCGAACCCTGGCTCACTGCACAGCTTTCTACACTTTCTATTTCTTGGTGACTTCAGTATTCATGATGCCAATGCTTCCAACATTTGCACTTTTCTGTTCCTTGACCCATCTCTCCTCCAATGACTTTGTCCTCCCAGCTATCACAGACACTCACACCTCATAACCATCCAAGACCAATGACTACAACACTCTCACAATGTTAATTTCACCTTCCCACTCTAAAATCACCCCTGCTGTCTTATAGCTCAACCCTCTAGTACCTGGTCCAAACAGTCCTTTGACTCAGGTTGCCATGAACAGTTGTGTATTTTGTGTATTGCACAAAAGTCCGTGACCAAGGGACAAGTGGGCTCTGAAACCCAGCTCAAGTTCTAGGAATGACACTGTGTTCTCTGCCTGGCTCATGGCTTCATCCACCTAGAAGAAGAGGCAGCTTTTTCTTTGCATGACTGCAGGACTGTGTCACCTAGAGGGGAAGGATTTATCTAATTGACCCAAGACACTCTGTGCTCTAGTGCCAGCTCTGACTTGGCCCCACTGGGACCTACGGTTTGTTGCTTTCGTTACCATTCCAATCTCCTCATCCCTCTCATACCCTTTCCCCTTTGCCCAGGGTTCCATGATGAATCTCTCCTTTGCATACACTTCCAAACTCCCTGGCTCCTTTCTCCCTTTTTGGGCAAAATCCTTGTTCTTTTTAAAATGTAACCTTCTGTCTACTTCATGCCTGCACCCATGCAGTGGAAGACTGCTGGAGTAAAACAGACACACTTTACATCTCTATTCACACAGCTAACTTTAAGTGGACCCTTACTTCTGCCTGGTAAGCGTTGTCTAGCTGCTCTTTTGCTCTATCAGACACCAATCTGTTGGGCTGCCCAGTAAGAGGCCACTTCTTATTTATCTGAGAGAATATAAGCGGTCAGAAGAGAGCTTCCACATTCTCCCAGCACATCATCACCCACCTATCTGCATCTGTACCCCACACGCTGCCTTCTCTCCATTACCGTGGATGATCTGCCCCTGCTCTTATCCAAAACCAACCCTCCACTCATATGTTAGATACCATCCCTTTTTCCCATGCAAGGCCTTTGCTGCTCTAATAATCTCTCCTCTCTCCTGCATCACCATCACTTTGTTCTCTCTCTACTGGATCATTTATATCAACATATTGACAAGCTGTAATATCTCCATTTTGAGAAATTCTTTATTAATCTTATGACCTTCCACCTACTGCATAACTTCTCTGCTCCCCTTTACAGCAAATCTTCTCTCAATAAATCAGGAGATAACAGATGCTAGAGAGGATGTGGAGAAATAGAAACGCTTTTACACTGTTGATGGGAGTGTAAATTAATTCAACCATTGTGGAAGACAATGTGGTGATTCCTCAAGGATCTAGAAATAGAAATATCATTTGACTCAGCATCCCATTACTGGGCATATACCCAAAGGATTATAAATCATTCTATTATAAAGACACATGCACACGTATGTTTATTGCGGCACTGTTCACAATAGAAAAGACTTGGAACCAACCCAAAGACCCATCAATGATAGACTGGATAAAGAAAATGTGGCACATATGCACCATGGAATACTATGCAGCCATAAAAAAGGATGAGTTCATGTCCTTTGCAGGGACATAGATGAAACTGGAAACCATCATTCTCAGCAAACTGACACAAGAACAGGAAAACACAGCATGTTCTTACTCATAAGTGGGTGTTGAACAATGAGAAGGAGAGAGGGAAACATCACACACTGGAGCCTGGCGGGTGGGGGTCTAGGGAAGGAATAGCAGGGGATAGGGGGATTGGGGAGGGATAGCATTAGGAGAAATACATAACGCAGATGACAGGGCAATGGATGCAGCAAAGTGCCACCATGGCACGTGTATACCTATGTAACAAACCTGCACGATCTGCCCATGTACCCCGGAACTTAAAGTATAATAAATAAATAAGAAAAAAAAAAAGAATGGGCTATCCCTGCTGCCTTTTCTCCCATCCTCTCCTGAACTCACTGGAGCCAGGCTATTGTCCTCATCACTCTACCAAAACTTTTCTTGTCAAGGTTACCAGTGAAGCTTATGTTGCTAAATCCGCTGGTCAATTTCAGTCCTCATCTTACTTGACCCAGCAGCTTTTGACACAGCCGATCACTCCATCCTTCTTAACTTGGCTTCTAGGACTCCACTTGATTTCCTTTTACCGTGTTGGTCACATCCTCGCAGACCCTGTGCTGGTTTTTCCATGTCTCCTCAAGCTCTGAGCTGTGACACAGCCCTGGAAAGTTTTTGAACCTCTTCTCTATCCACACTCATCCCCTCCCACAGCTTTAATTATCATCTGTATAATGACAACTCCCAGAACTCTAGACTCACACATCCAACTGCAAACACAGTGTCTCCATTTGGATATGAATGGGTCGCAAACCTAGTGTGTCTAAAGAACAGCTCCTGATTCCATCATCCTTGACAAGCTGCGGTCCTCTATCCTTCCCTGACTCAGTCAATGGCAACGCCATCCTTCCAGCATCTAGGCCAAAAGCCTTAGAGTCATCTTTGAACTCTGTCTCTTTCTTCACTTATGAATTACCAACAAAGTGTGTCAGTTCTGCCTTTAAAATTGATCCAGAATCCAACCACTTTATACCATCTCCGTTACTACCACCAAGGTCCAAGTCACCACTATCTCTCATCTTTGTTTCCTGTAGTAGCCTGGACTGGGGACCTCAGCTGGGGCTGTGATCAGAACACCAATATGTAGACTCTCCACAGTGGCCTGAGCTTCCTCACAACATCATGGCTGGTCTATGGGCAAGTTTTTCTGGTTTTGTTTTTCTCTCCAAGGCTGGAGTGGAGTGGCATGATCATAGCTCACTGCAACCTCAAACTCCTGGGCTCAAGTGACCCACCTGGCTCAGCTTTAGGAGACTACAGGTGCCTCTTCTGACCTAGAACTACTAACTGACAGGTACTACGTTAAGCACCGAGGACATAAAGATGAACAAGAAATAGTTCTTGAGTTCACGGAGTTTATAGACTTGAAGGGGAGATGGACAAGGGAACTCCATGTCTTAGAACTTAACATTCTAAATGCCGTTAAAGAATTAAGCAGAGGGTACCTTGGGAAATGAGGTGAAGGGGTATAAATCAGCTGGGGGTTTGAATTGGAATGACACTATGGAGGAGGAGGAAGGGGCTTCTGCAGAATGAGAACTGCACTTAAACTAAGCAAAGAGGTTAAAGAGGCAGCTATGAGGTTAACAATTGACAGACCATGGGATGAATCAGAACAAATTCAAATCCTCCCTCTCACACTTCCTAATTAAACATGGGGAAATTATGTCATCCCTCTGATCCTATTTTCTCATTTATAGATTGAGAATTACTCTTCAGACTTGAGAAAATTATCACAGCGTCTGACACTTCATAGGCATCCAATAAAAGATGATTTTATGAAAATTAGTTGATTCAAATTGTCCAATAGGTTTTCTTGAAGTTGGTTTCTTTCACAAGCCCTATTCTGACTGATCCAAACAATCTTCAGAGTTTTCATTTAAGAAGTAAAAGAAGAAATTTTGAGAGCAGAAAAGCAGAAAGATTACTTTTCTCCAGCTTCATTTGAATCAAAGAGGCACAGCCTGATTTGCAATATCTTCTTGCTCTTATTTCCAGTGCAAAAACTCTTTGCTGCAGGCCTTGTATTTGACTCTGAGAGCTAATCTGGGAATGTTGTTCCAGGATACGGACTGGCAGATGAGTCAGTTTCCAGGTCATGTTACCTCTGTGTTAGCTGGGGCAGACAGGGAGAGGAGAGGAAAGAAAGTAGAAATGAAAGAATTCTTTTTTATTCCATTTTGAAAGCCTATGCTGCTGAGAATAAAGCACATAACATCTGGTCCCTGCCTTAAGATTTTTATATTAAAGCGGGAGGCTGAAACCTAATAATCTGAGTTAGAATCATAGGGTATAATCAAGTGCTTCAGATGTCAGAATGGAAGATAGAGACACAGAGGCAGGGGAAGGTGGGGGCCCGTCCCAGCTGCGGTGGCAGAGGAGCTCTAGCCCTACCAAATCTGGCACTGCCGGGGCAGGTGGTGACGCTATCCAATCCCCTACTTTTTCTCAGCTGTTCATTCCAAGACTGCAACTTTCTAGAAAGGAAGTCTCAGCTGGACCCTAAAGCCATTAGGCCAGATGCACCAGAAGGCCTGCCCCACATGCTTTGAGGATTAGCATTGGTCTTATTTAACAGTCTAATTAATGTTTTGATAATTTAACCATTTTGTATGCTTTTCGGAGGGCTTTCTAGGGGAGCGACCTTGGCAGACAAAGCCATCTTTCTTTCTCAGACAGATGCCTCTTCTGATCCTATTAATGAGAAACACCCTTCCTGCCAAGGGAGTAAGAGCAGGCTTTCCCGCAGGTGGGAGGGGCGGGGAAGTGGGGGCTGAGCGCAGCAGAGCAGCAGCCGTGTCCTTAGCCCCATCACACCCGTGCCACGCGGGTTTCCAGCTGGAGCTCCGCCAGGCAATGCGGTGCTGCAAAAGTGCTTCGGGCGCTGCATGCAAACACCAAGTTCCCAAGTTGCCTTGGACTAGGCGCTTCCTTTCCCTGAGACTCAGTTTCTTCCTATATCAAATGGTCATGGCAGTCCTTATCTTAACTGCCTTCATGACTGATGAGCCAACCCATTCATCAGCAGCATACAAGGGATTCCTAAATCACTGGGGAAAGGGAAGGAAGTTACAATTAGACCTAATTTGAAGATCCCATGTAACCTAAGGACGAGTAATGTAAGAAGCTGCAAAAACCCCTTTGCATGATGAGGTGTGCTTTCCAGGGAAAGATCCAACTACCTTTCTTTTCCCAAATCCAGACCCAGTGGAGTGGTGGTCAGGAGTGCAAGCTCCTAGGCTGGGTAAATGGAGTTTGAAGTTTTGCTCCATTTGGCTATGTGCCCCTGGGTGCCAGGTAGTTGGCCTCTCTGAATCTCTTGATCTATAAATGGGTACAATAATAGCTTCATACTTTGTAAAGTTACCAAGAGAATTAGGTGAGATAAAGAGCAGGCAGTCCCCACTCAGCGTAGTTCAAATAAGCGTGTATTTAAGTTATCATGGTTTAGTTCAATAACCCTTGTTCTCAGCAACATACTTCAAATTTCAGTAGCCATGTGCATTAACTGTGAGTAAATGCATAGAGTACAAACTTCTCTGCTAGTTCTCCAATCCACAAATCTCTTTGTAGATGACAAAGGCACATCATGCTTAGTGACCAATTATATCACTTATTGTGCATCTGCTAGTCAGTTAATGAACAGACAGCAAAGCATATAGCTGTGTTGCCTCTTGTTTCCCAGTGATGAACTCACATGATATTTTACCGAAGAGGATACTCAAAAGAGAGAATTGGCCAAGAAAGATGAGAGTGCAGCAAAGAAAAAAAAGTTGTAATGGAAGTAAAATTTGAATCCACCATAGAAGGAGTTTATAGAATAAATGACCACGGGAATATTGACTTTGCCATTATTTGAAAGACTCTATGCAGCTGAAGAAACTCAGTGAAGGTGAATTTAGTGACATAAATGAGAGTGGTTGTGATGAAAAGGATGATGATGTCTGTCTTAGTCCATTTTGTGTTGCTATAATGGAATAGCTGAAGCTGGGTAATTTATAAAGAGGTTTGTTTGGCTCTTGGTTCTGCAGGCTGTACAAGAAGCATGGCACCAGCATCTGCTTCTGGTGAGGGCCTCTGGCTGCTTCCACTCATGGTGGAAGGCAACGGGAGACAAATGTGTACGAAGATAAGTTGGCCAGAGAGAGAGCGAGTGAGAGAGAGAGAGAGAGAGAGAGAGAGAGAGAGAGAGAGAGCCAGGCTCTTTTTAACAACCAGCTCTCCCAGGAACTAATAGGGGAAGAACTCACTCATTACCTTGAGGACAGCACGAAACCATTGATGAGGGACCCGCCCCCATGACCCAAACACTTCCCATTAGGCCCCACCTCCCACGTTGGGGATCAAATTTCAACATGAGATGTGGTGGGGTCAAACAAACCAAACTATATCAACGTCCCAGAGGAAGTGACAGCAGCAAAAATCTTCCCATGAAAGGAAATCTCAGAGATTCTTTACAGCACTGAAAGCACAAATAAGAAAATGTTGGAAGTGGATCCAAACTTAGAGAATAGATGACCATTTGCAAGGCATATAAAAGGTGCTTACTCTGTAGCATCAGTTCTACAACGAGACACCAGCAAGCACTGTTTAAACTACACTTACTAGGTTTTTTAAACAAAGAAATAAAACATTTTAATTTTCATGTTTTTAATGTTTCAAGTTATAGTGAATTGAGTAAATATTGGTTTTACTGTGTTTTTCAATTCACTATACTTTTATAACAGAGGTTAAGAGAGTTTTTAATGTTTGACAAAATGTTTAAAGGTCACAGAACAATTATAATTCTCCCTCATGATTGTTAAGTTTGCCTTGCAGGGTTTCAGCTTGCCCTTCATTTTTACAGTTCCCCACCACCGTGCGGATTGAGGACTGTCTGCAGGTAAAGCTAGATACTGATAAACAGTGGCTGCCTTCATGATGATATTGGCTGAGGAAGTCCAGAGAGAGAGCAAGAGAGAGGAAGTGGCCGAGGCGGGGATGTGCTGGGCTCTTTTTAACAAGCAGCTCTCACGGGAACTAATTGAGCAAGAAGCACCCAGCCATTCGGGAGGGATCTGTTGATCCTTATTGCTCTTTCTCCTCACCCATCAGATGAGAACCTGGCTGAAGAAAGGCCGAGACAATAAAACGTTGTAAACATTGAGAGGAGGGAAGGTCCTGAGCTGGCTGGCCTTACCCAGAGAACATTCGACCTGGAGCAAATAACTCTGCAACCCACAGGCAAGGTGGCTGGTGGGAATTTGCAAATGCTTTCCTAGCATCTTCGAATGCTTGGCATCTGGTGGAATCCTAAAAATCCCGCGTGGAACTTGACCGACAGTAGAAGAAACAGAAAGGTTCTGGGCAGGTTCAATTTCCTAAAGAGAGCCCCACCCTCATCTTACTCTCAAAAGAAGATGTCTGCAGAGGGTGGTCAAAGGCTCAGAGCCCAGACTGGTTCTGAATTTCCCACTGTCTCTCATTTCTCAGGTGAACTAGTCGATCTAAAGCACTTATTTTATGCACAATCCTGGACAAAACAGTGGTGTGTGAGGTGGGGGCAAGCTTCCTAGCTGAATGGTTTATGTTCTGTGTTTATTATGTGTTATGTTCATCATGTAGCCTTGCAGTATAATTTGCAGTCAGATAATGTAACAGTGGGGCTGCAAGCAGCTTAGAAGGCAAGCTCTGTGTCAAACTGCTACCTTCAATCTGAGGGACTCTGGTTACTATCCAGAGTTACTGTCCTTCTCGTGCCTCAGTTGCCTCATTTGTAAAATAAAGATAATATCTCCTTAACCGGTTGTGAGGGCCCACCATAAGCTATATAAAGCCCCTTGCAAGTCTCTGGCATACTGTGACTGCTCTATAAATGTTTGTTATTAGACAACAATTAGTTGCAGGGAGAGGGGAAGTATTCACATTCATGCAGAAGGTTCCAGAGCATCAGATTTCCACCACTATCTAAATAAATGAATTCAATCCTAAATTGTGCGGTGCAGAGAATTTGTGTTGGTTGCTAGTATAAAGAATTGCACATCAAAGCCATTGTTGGTAAGCAGACCTCTATGCCAAATGGAAGCTTTAGGGGACCACCTATCTGTGGGCTCCCACTTCCTCCTCACCAGAATTAATTGTTCTCATCTTTGAGATGTCACTGAGTTAATTATTTGTAATAACAAGGAGCTTCCCTTCATCTCTCTTCGCCAACAGGCGATACCTTGGTGGCTGTTTTATTTATAGGGATGGGCACATTCAGATCCTCTCCCAAACCTCCCCACCCTTCCTTCTTTTTATTAGGAGAGTGCTTTCATGAGAGAGCTGGCTAGGGTTAAGGGATGATCTGTGGGGAGATGAAGAGCATGACCTTGTGAGTGAAGTTCTGACTGCCCCAGCCCACACTGAGTTCTTCCTTCCCTGGTTCCTTAACCACCTACCACCAGCCCTTGTTGGCACTCAGCATGTAATATGACTTTGTCGGCTAACCGTTGTCCACATAGGCAGACGTTCCCTTCCATGAGGGTACAGCACCATCCTTTCCTGTCTTACTGCTCACACAGTGGACTCCCCATAGCCGTAGGCAGAAAGATCCTACTAGATGATTGAGAGGAGGGACCTCTTAGGGAGGTGGGATTGAAGCTCTTGGGCTGGGAATAGCTCAGAGGCGAGGGTGCAGCTTGCAAACCCAGAGCCTGCACCTAACTCATCTTTATCCCGGTAACTGGCAGTCTGGACAGAATTTGCCACTTCTCACAGGGTCTGCCTGGGGGTGTGTCTTGGGTGACTTCCTGGTTCTATGAAAATGAGAGTTGGAAGTGGGGGGTTGTGCTTTGTTGAGACAGTGGGAGGGAAGAGCCTAACCTCTTTTTCTTTTTAACTTTTAAGTTGAAGAGTACATGTGCAGGATGTGCAGGTTTGTTACACAGGTAAACATGTGTCATGGGGGGTTGTTATACAGATTACCTCGTCACCCAGGTATTAAGCCCAGTATCCATTCATCATTTTTTTCTGATCCTCTCCCTCCTGCCACCTTCCACCCTCTGATAGGCCCCAGTGTGTTTTGTTTCTCTCTATGTGTCCATGTGTTCTTATCATTTAGCTTCCACTTATAAGTGAGAATATGTGGTATTTTGTTTTCTGGTCCTGCATTAGTTTGCTTAGGATAATGGCCTCCAGCTCCATTCATGACCCTGCAAAGGACACGATCTCATTCCTTTTTATGGCTGCATAGTATTCCACAGTGTATATGTACCACATTTTCTTCATCCAATCTACCATTGATGGATGTTTAGGTTGATTCCATGTCTTGCTATTGTGAATAGTGCTGTAATGAATATATGCATGCATGTGTCTTTATGATAGAATGATTTCTATTCCCAGTAACGGGATTGTTGGGGTGAATGGTATTTCTGTCTTTAGGTCTTTGAGGAATCGCCATACTGTTTTCCACAATAGTTGAACTAATTTACACTCCTACCAACAACGTATAAGGATTCCTTTTTCTCCACAACCTTGCCAGCATCTGCTAGTTATTGACTTATTAAATAACAGCCATTCTAACTGATATGATACAGTATCTCATTGTGGTTTTGATTTCCATTTCTCTAATGACCAGTGATGTTATGTTTTTTTTTCATATGATTCTTGGTCACATGTATGTCATCTATTAAGAAGTGTCTGTTTGTGTTTTTTTGCACACTTTTGAATGAGGTTTTTTTTTTTCTTGTAAATTTAAGTTCCTTATAGATGCTGGATATTAGACCTTTGTCAGATGCATACTTTGCAAAAATTCTCTCCCATGCTGTAGATTGTCTGTTTACTCTGATGATAGTTTCTTTTGCTGTGCAGAAGCGTGTTAGTTTGAGTGTCTTCATCATGAAATCTTTGCCCGTGCCTATGTCCTGAATGGTATTGCCTCGGTTGTCTTCTGGATTTTACATTTAAGTCTTTAATCCATCTTGAGTTAATTGGCATAAGGAAGAAATCCAGTTTCAATTTTCTGCATATGAGCCCAACCTCTTTAAGGACCAACCACACAGCATATCAGGCCAGCTGCATAATCTGTGGGACTGGGTGCAAAATGAAACTGTGAGGATCCTTGACCAAAAATTGTTAAGAATTTTAAGATGGTGACTATAGGGCATTAAGCCAAGTATAGGCCCATCTTCATGTCCATGAAGCTGGCCCTGCAACAAGTTCAGGGGCTCCTGGGCACGGCACATCAACTCACCACTCATACAGCTGAACTCAGGGCACCTGGGACTCAGGGACAGGGGAGGAAGGGAGGCATCAGGCTAAGAGCAGCATGGGAAGAAGGCTTGCTGGCAGGATCTGTGTGTGTGCTCTTAGGAGAGGCCCACCATCCCCGATGGAATCGTTCCACACCGTCTGTGTTTATCCCACCCAGTCATCATGGAGCATGACTGAGACCTGCCTGCAGCTCTACACAGGGTGTGTGCAGGAAGAATCAGCATTGCCATGACAACATTTACTTCACTGTTGCCCTAGGGAGCTGTACATCCTGAGAATGGCGGGGGCATTTTTTTCTTTTTTTATCTTTACCCTCAGGGGCAGCTTCCTTTGCTCACTAAGAGTGTTCTGGTTTGAAACAAGGATGGGGTGAACCCCAATGGCAGAAAACCCAGGAAGACCCAAGACCTTCAAACTTTTACTGTGGCCAAGAACGGGGAGGAGAAGAGAGTACTTATGCTCAGTTCCATTTGCCCAGCAGCACTGAGCTCGTAAGTGTCTTGTGTGTCTCCTCTGAGCTCTTTGAGATGAGAGCAGGGTCCACACCTTGTCTTTCAACTCTGCCCCTCAGCCTCTGGGCCATAGGAAGGTGCTCAGTTTACAGAAGAGAAGAGGAGGGGAGGAAGGGAGGCCAGGAGGTCACTCTCTTATGCTAAGTACTTTGGGCCTTAACGAGTTGGGCTAGAGGGTGGTGAGGGACGAGGGCCTGGAGAATCTGCTCTTCTTGACACCCATTCATCCTTAGCTCCCCAAGGCAGACCCTGCTGGCTGGAATTCAGGTGTTGACTTTTGCCAAATACTTTAAGAGGAATAAACACTTAACAGCTTTGTGAAGTTCCCAACAGAGGCACCAAGGTTTTCCTAAGGATTTAGGCTGTCTTGAGTACATAATACCTAAGAAAACTCTGCTTTTGAGAGTGATGTCCCAGAAAAGCCAGATAAGACAGGGAGATGAGCCTCCTGTTTGCAGGAGTCTAGAAAACATAATGTCCTTTTGCTGCACGTAGATGCTTCCTCCATTCCCTTTAATTTGTGGTGATACATTTCCTCTGGTGTGATTTTTATATGTCAAACCCACCAACCTACATTATTGGAATTATTGTACAGGTTTTACCTTGATAACATAAACTGGCATATCTAACTTACATAAAGGAGGCATAACAAAGAAAGTAATTTATCATAAATTGAAATACTATTTTAGTTTATGTAACACATATGTTGTATATTGTTATATATGTCATGTGTTAAATGTCAGTGTTGTGTATCATACATATTAATAAAATATTTCACATATATATCAATGTATATACCAATAGATGTAAAATATATTAATAGATACGATAGTATTTCATTGATGTTAGTTACTTAGAGATAATTTAGATTTCCTTTTTCCAGAGTTTCAAATACCTTCTGTCCTGATCAGTCACAGGCACCCACTGAAGAAGAGAGGTTTAGTTTTTCAGCTGGTGGCTTTATCAGATCACTTGCCATTCTATCTCATTTTAATGTGACACAATTACATAACAGTATATGTCAACGAATTATCATTTGCTCTTTATCTTTGCAAATAGCTTACCAGTACTCATTTCACCTGTAAGGAAGATTAGCTGTAAAGTACTTCATGTCTTTACGGATGGGGCAGGTAATGGAACACATACGCACAGCACCCAGTGTCTCAGGGGTGACCATGACAATCGCAGCTGTCTCCAATGGTTTTAGCCAATTTACAGAACTGAGTAGTAAACAGGACTTGCTACAGGACCAACTTGATACTCTACTCCTTTTTTTTTTTGAGACAGGGTCTCACTGTCACCCAGGCTGGAGTGCAGTGGCACAATCTCGGTTCACTGCAACCTCCGCCTCCCAGGCTCAAGCGATCCTCCCACCTCGGCCTCTTGAGTAACTGGGACTACAGGCCTGCACCACCACGCCCGGTTAAGTTTTGTATTTTTAGAGAGACGAGGTTTTGCCAGGTTGGCCAGGCTGTTCTCAAACTCCTAACCTCAGGTGATCCTCCAGCCTCGGCCTCCCACAGTGCGGGATTACAGGCGTGAGCCACCGTGTCCAGCCAATACTCTGCTACTTTCTGTCATAACTTTACTTATAAGTTTACAGGCTTGGAGGGGCTGGGGGATTTTCTTCAAACAAGGCACTCAGTATCCATAATTCCCAACCTATCCCTGACTCCCACCCATCCCACTACTTCTGAAATTTGTTTTCTCCACTGTTACCACTCATCTCAAATTAGAGATATCCTCTATATACAGAAAAAGGAGCAGACTCTTGGTGGCCTCTCCAGTATCACCCCCTCCATTGCTTTCTGGTGAATCGTGCCTACCGCTCATCGTGAAGTTTCCATGCGGAAGTCTGGGCCTGGGCATGTGCCCAGTCCTGGTCAGTGGCACCTGAGGGGAAGTAGGCTAGGGGCTTCTGGGAAAGACTGCCCTCTTCCAAAGAACAGCAAGGGAAAATGACAATTCCTGCACTTGGATGTGGAGCATGGTGACTAAAAATAATGCACACACTGAGGATCATGGGGCCGGGAATGGCAAGAGCCTGCGTCTGCAAGGTTGTCCCAGGTCTCTGCAGAGCCCACTCCTGTGCCTGCCCTGTCTCTCCACTTCTTGCCACATGAGCTCCTAAATGCCTATGTTGTTTGAGATGCTTTTGCCTTTGCATTTGTTTCTGTTTGTTTGTTTGTTTGGCTTTTTTAAAGATGGAATCTTGCTCTGCCGCCCAGGTCAGAGTGCAGTGGTGTAATCTTGGCTCACTGAAACCTCCACCTCCTGGGTTCTTGTGCCTCAGCCTCCTGAGTAGCTGGGACTACAGGTGTGCGCCACCACGCCTGGCTAATTTTTGTATTTTTAGTAGAGATGGAGTTTTGCCATGTTGCCTAGGCTGGTCTGGAACTCCTGACCTCAAGTGATCTGCCAGCCTCGGCCTCGTGAAGTGCTGAGATTCCAGGCATAGCCACCGCACCTGGCCTTGCATTTCGTTTTGAGAGCATCCCTCCCAACGAAGAGCATCCATAATTAATAACACACAGAGTAGATGAAGGACCTTGTGTTGGGTACTAACGGGGATTAAAAAGAAACAGAAAACATTTATTTATTTCAATGAGATCATAATCCATTGACATAAATAAAATATACCTACAAGTGCAACATGAGAGTGACTGCTCACTGCCACACGATCATGTGCAAAGTGTCACAGTGTAAGCTAAATAGCAATGGCAAAAATCTCTGCAGTATTGACTTAGGTTATCCATTTTCATCAGAATGTTTTCACACTATACACACTATTAAGAGAACACCAAAGAAAAATTAAATATAAAACACAGCTTCCTCTTCTTGCATTAATCTGCTTGAGAGTTGACATTGCTATCTTTTAAAGTCACCTATTCTGATATTGTTTTGGGAAGTGCTGGGACATAAAATAGTTCTCAGAAATAGAGATTTACCTATAAAGCCTGCTGAACACATGCACTGTTGCTGATGTCAGATTTGCAAGCAATTTCTCTATTCAAGAATTTATTGCCATCAGATTCATGATCTTCACCTGACTTCCTTGTGATGTATGGAGTACCTCAAAGGTATTTCATGGTTTTTTAAACTCGATCTGTGGCTGAGTGGCACTGCGGGGTTGGCGCAGCCACGGGAGATGTGCAAAGCAGAGAGGTGCCAAAACAGGCTGATCATTTTGATAAGCCCAAAACCTATCAAAAAATACTACCCTGGAAACTTCTACATATAAATACTATGGTGTGAAGAACCCTCTGCCTATCTTCAGTTTATTATCAGACATCTTAGGGAAGTTTGATAAAGAACAGCAGGAGACCAAAGTGATCATCATGCGGACGGGAGGTGGGACTAGATTGCAGCTCCAACTCAGATGGACAGAGCAGCATGCAGAGGCTTGCATTGTGAGTTCTAGCTCCAGAACTACTGCAGGAATAAATCAGGAAACCCCAGAGGACCCACAGACCCTCTGAAGGAAGCCGACTGCTCTTGCAGAATCTAGGAGACACCCGAAGACTGTAAATGCCCAAACTGTGGAAGTTGGAAAGGGAGATCCTCTGCCCCTGAACCCACACCCCAACTAGGGAAACTGAAGGTCTAGTTTGCAGGAGATTACCTAGGGCTGAGTCCACTTAGAGAGCCAAGTGAAATGCAAGGGTAGAGGAAGCAGCCAGAAAGGCCCCGGGAGCTCGCTGGGTACCCAAGCAGGCCATTTCCTGACGAGCATCACAGGGATCCTTTGGGAAGTCAGCCAGAGGTGCGGGGAAAACACCATAGGGAAAAGGAAATCTCCAGATGACTTTGTAACAATTTGAACTGGTTGAGAAGACTCCTGGCCAAAACTTGGGGGAGGGCACGAATCCAGCATACGGGCTCTATAGGCCGGAGAACTGAAGCCCTTTTCTTTTGCAGCTGGGAGGCAGGTAGCCTGGGGTAAGTTCTTAGCACTGCTTGCCCACTGCCTGGAAACAGACTTGGTGCTGTTAGGGGTGGCACAGTGGGAGTGAGACCAACCCTTTGGATTGTGTGGGAGCTGGATGAGGCCTGTGACTGCTGGCTTTTTCCCACTTCCCCAACAACCTGCATGACTCAGCAGAGGCAGCCATAATCCTCCTAGGTACACAACTCCATTGACCTGGGAACCTTGTCCCCGTTCCCTACAGCAGCCACAGCAAGACCCAGCCAAGGAGAGTCTGAGCTCAGACACACCTAGCCCTGCCCCTATCTGATGATCCTCTACTACACACCCTGTAGCTAAAGACAAAGGGCATTTACTCTTGGGAGTTCTAAGGCCCCACCCACCACCTGTTCCTCTCCATACTACCACAGCTGATGCTCTCTGGAAAGTACCACCTCCCAGCAGGAAGCCAACCAGCACAAAAATAGAGCATTAAGCCACCAAAGCTAAGAACCCTCACAGAGTCCATTGCAACTCTCTGCCACCTCCACCGGAACACGTGCTGGTATCCTTGGCTGAGAGACCCATAGACGGTTCACATCACAGGACTCTGTGAGCAGACAACCCCCAGTACCAGTGCAAAGCCTGGTAGACTTGCTCAGTGGCTAGACCCAGAAGAGAGATAACAATCACTACAGCTCAGCTCTCAGGAAGCCACATCCATAGGAAAAAGGGGAGAGTACTACATCAAGGGAGCACCCCGTGGGACCAAATAATCTGAACAACAGCCTTCACCCCTAGACCTACCCTTTGACAGAGGCTACCCAAATGAGAAGGAACCAGAAAACCAACTCTGGTAATATGACAAAATAAGGCTCTTTAACGCCCCCAAAAGATCACACTAGCTCACCAACAATGAATCTGAATCAAGAAGAAATCCATGATTTACCTGAAAAGACTTCAAAAGGTTAGTTACTAAGCTAATCAGGGAGGCACCAGAGAAAGGCAAAGCCCGATGCAAGGAAATCCAAAAACCAATACAAAAAGTGAAGGGAGAAATATTCAAGGAAATAGATAGCATAATTAAAAAACAATAAAAACTTCAGGAAACACTGGACACACTTATAGAAACACAAAATGCTCTGGAAAGTCTCACCAATAAAATTGAACAAGTAGAAGAAAGAAATTCAGAGCTCGAAGACAAGGTCTTCAGATTAACCCAATTCAACAAAGAAAAAAGAATAATAAAATATGAACAAAGCTTCCAAGAAGTCTGGGATTATGTTAAACAACAAAACCTAAGAATAATTGGCATTCCCAAGGGAGAAGAGAAATCTAAAAGTTTGGAAAACATATTTGGGAGAATAACCAAGGAAAACTTCCCTGGTCTTGCCAGAGACCTAGACATCCAAATACAAGAAACATAAAGAACACCTGGGAAATTCATCACAAAAAGATTATCACCTAAGTACATTTTCATCAGGTTATCTAAAGTTAAGATGAAGGAAAGAATCTCAAGGGTTGTGAGACAAAAGTACCAGGTAACTTATAAAGGAAAACCTATCAGATTAACAGCAGATTTCTCAGCAGAAACCCTACAAGCTAGAAGGGATTGAGGCCCTATCTTCGGCCTCCTCAAAACAATTATCAACCAAGCATTTCCTATTCAGCAAAACTAAGCATCATATCTGAAGGAAAGATATAGTCTTTTTCAGACGAACTAATGCTGAGAGAATTCGTCACTACCAAGCCACCACTACAAGAACTGCTAAAAGGAGCTCTAAATCTTGAAACAAATCCTGGAAACACATCAAAAAAGAACCTCTTTAAAGCAAAATCTCACAGCACCTATAAAACAAAAATACAGTTTAAAAAGCCAAAACAAAAAACAAAACAAAACCTCAAGGTACACAGGCAACAAATAGCATGATGAATGGAGTGGTAACCTTATATCTCAATAATAACATTGAATGTAAATGACCTAAATGCTCCACTTAAAAGATGCCAAACTGCAGAATGAATAAGAATTTAACAACAACTATCTGCTGCCTTCAAGAGACTCACCTAACACATAAGGACTCTTATAAACTTAAAGTAAAGGGCTGAAAAAAGGCATTTCATGCAAATGGATATCAGAAGTGAGCAGAAGTAATTATTCTTATATCAGACAAAACAAACTTTAAAGCAATAGCAGTTAAAAAAGACAAAGAGGCTTTGGGAGGCTGAAGTGTGCAGATCACTTGAGGTCAGGAGTTTGAGACCAGCTTGGCCAACATGGTGAGACCCTGTCTCTACAAAAAATTAAAAAATTAGCTGGATGTGGTGGCATGCACCTGTAATCCCAGCTGCTTGGGAGGCTGAGGCAGAAGAATAATTTGAACCTGAAAGGCAGAGGTTACAGTGAGCTGAGATTGTGCCATTGCACTCCAGCCTGGGCCACAGAGCAAGACTCTATCTCAAAAAAACCCAAAAACCAAAAAGCAAAACATAACAACAACAACAACAACAAAAAAACAAAAAAACAGACAAAGAGAACATTATATAATGGTAAAAGCCCTTGTCCAACAGGAAAATATCACAATCCTAAACATATATGCACCTAACACTAGAGCTCCCAAATTTATAAAACAATTACTAATAGACCTAAGAAATGAGATAGACAGCAATACAATAATAGAGGGAAACTTCAATACTCCACTGATAGTACTAGACAGGTCATCAAGATAGAAAGTCAACAAAGAAACAATAGATTTAAACTTACCTTGGAACAAATGTACTTAATAGGTATATACAGAACCTTCCATCCAACAACTGCAGAATACACATTCTATTTAACAGCAAATGGAACTTTCTCCAAGATAGACCATATTATAGGTCACAAAACAAGCCTCAAAAAATTTAGGAAAATTGGAATTACATCAAGCACTCTCTCTGATCACAGTGGAATAAAACTGAAAACCAACTCCAAAAGGAGCCTTTGAAGACATCCAAATACTTGGAAATTAAATAACCTGCTTCTAGATGATAATTGGGTCAATAATGAAATCAAGGTGGAAATTTAAAAATTATTCACACTGAATCACAACCTCTGGGATACAACACATGCAGTGCTAAGAGGAAAATTCATAGCCCTAAACACTTATATCAAAAAGACTGAAAGAGCACAAACTGACATTCTAATGTCACACCTCAAGGAACTAGAGAAACAAGAACAAACCAAACCCAAACCCAAACCCAGCAGAAAAAAGGAAATAACCAAGATCGGAGCAGAACTAAATGAAATTGAAACAATTTGATGAGTTGAAAAAGTCATCAAATGAAAAAAAAATGCAAACGGTAAATGAAACAAAAAGCTGGTTCTTTGAAAAGATAAATAAAATTGATAGATGATAAGCAAGATTACAAACAAGAAAAGAAGAGAGAAAATTCAAATAATGTCAATAAGAAATGAAACAGGAGAGAGACTACAACTGACACCACAGAAAGACAAAAGATCATTCAAGGCTACTGTGAACATCTTTACACACATAAACTAGAAAACCTAGAGGAGATGGATAAATTCCTGGAAAAATACAGTCCTCCTAAATCAGGAAGAATTAGATACCCTGAACAGACCAATAACAAGCAGTGAGATTGAAATGGTAATTTAAAAATTACCAACAAAAAAAAAGTCCAGACCAGACGTATTCACAGCAGAATTCTACCAGACATTCAAAGAAGAATTAATACCAATCCTACTGACACTATTCCATAAGACAGAGAAAGAGGGAACCCTCCCTAATTTCTTTTATGAAGCCAGCATCACCCTAACACCAAAACCAGGAAAGAACAAAACCAAAACCAGGAGAGAACAAAACTACAAAAAAGTTTGTAGTTACAAACTGGCATCCCTGATGAATATAGATGCTAAAATCCTTAACAAAATACTAGCTAACTGAATTCAGCAACATATTAAAAAGATAATCCACTATAATCAAGTGGGTTTCATACCAAGCATGCAAGGATGGCTTAACATATGCAAGTCAATAAATGTGATACACCACTTAAACAGAATTAAAATAAAAAATCACGTGATCATCTCAGTAGATGCAGAAAAAGCATTTGACAAAATCCAGCATCCCTGTAGATTAAAACTCTCAGCAAAATCAGCATACAAAGGACGTAACTCAATGTGATAAAAGCCATCTATAACAAACTCACAGCTAACATAATACTGAATGGGGAAAAGTTGAAAGCATTCCCTCTGAAAATTGGAACAAGACAAGGATGCCCACTCTCACCACTCCTTCAACATAGTACTAGAAGTCCTAGCCAGAGAATCAGACAAGAGAAAGAAATGAAGGGCATCCAAATTGGTAACAAGAAAGTCAAACTGTTTGCTGATGATATGATCACTTACCTTAAAAAGCCTAAAGTCTCCAGAAAGTTCCTAGAGCTGATAAAATAATTCAGCAAAGTTTCCAGATACAAGATTAATGTACACACATCAGTATCTCTCTATATACCAACAGTGACCAAGCAGAGAATCAAATCAAGAACTCAATCCCTTTTACAATAGCTGCCAAAGAGTAAATAAATAAATAAATACTTAGGAATATACCTAACCAAGGATTCGAAAGACCTCTACAAGGAAAACTACAAAACATTGCTGAAAGAAATCATAGATGATGCAAACAAATGAAAACACATCCTATGTTCATAGATGGGTAGAAATAATATTGTGAAAATGACCATATGCCAAAGCAATCTACGAATTCAATCCAATTCCCATCAAAATACCACCATCATTCTTCACAGAATTAGAAAAAACAATTCTAAAATTCACATGGAACAAACAAAAAAAGAGTCTGCATAGCCAAAGCAAGACTAAGAAAAAAAAAAATCTGGAGGCATCACACTACCTGATTTCAAACTATACAATAAGGCCATAGTCACCAAAACAGCATGGTACTGGCATAAAAATAGACACATAGACCAATGGAACAGAATAGAGAACCCAGAAATAAACTCAAATACAGCCAACTGATCTTTGACAGAGCAAACAAAAACGTAAAGTGGGGAAAGGACACCCTTTTCAAAAAACGGTGATGGGGTAATTGGCTAGGCACATGTAGGAGAATGAAACTGGATCCTCATCTCTTACCTTATCAGATAATCAACTAACTCAAGACGGATTAAGGACTTAAATCTAAGGCTGGAAACTAAATAATTCCAGAAAATAACATTGGAAAAACTCTTCTAGACATTGGCTTAGGCAAAGATTTTATGACCAAGAACTCAAAAGCAAATGCAATAAAAACAAAGATAAATAGCTGGGACCTAATTAAACTAAAGAGCTTTTGTATGGTAAAAACCAAAACAAAAACAAAAACAAAAGCTGCAGAGTAAACAGACAACCCACACAGTGGGAGAAAATCTTCACAATCTATATATCTGGCAAAGGACTAATATCCAGAATCTACAATGAACTCAAACAAATCAGCAAGAAAAAAGCAAACAATCCTGTCAAAAAGTGGGCTAAGGACATGAACAGACAATTCTCAAAAGAAGATATACAGATGGCCAACAAACATATGAAAAAATGCTCAACATCACTAATGATCAGGGAAATGCAACGCAAAACCACAGTGCATGCACGAATGGTCACAGTAAAAAATTCAAAAAAAACATAGATGCTAGCATGGATATGGTGAAAGGGAACACATCTACACTGCTGGTGGGGATGTAAAGTAGTACAGCCATTATAGAAAACAGTGGAGAGTCCTTAAAGAACTAAAAGTAGAACTACCATTTGATGCAATGGTACTATTGCAATCCCACTATTGGATGTCTACACAGAGGAAAAGAAGTCTTCACTGAAAAAAGATACTTGCACATGCACAATTCACAATTGCAAAATCATGGAACCAACCCAAAATGCCCATCAGTCAACAAGTGGATAAAGAAACTGTGGTATGTATATACAATGGAATACTATGCAGCCATAAAAAGGAATGAATTAATTGCCTTTGCAGTGACCTGGATGAGACTAGAGATTATTATTCTAAGTGAAGTAACTCAGGAATGGAAAACCAAACATTGTGTGTTCTCACTGACATGAGGGACCTAAGCTATGAGGACACAATGGCACAGAATGATACAATAGATTTTGAGGACTTGCAGGGAAGAGATGGAGGGGATGAGGAATAAAAGAGTACAAATAAGGTGCAGTGTATACTCATATTTGATGGATGCACCAAAATCTCCCAAGTCATCACTAAAGAACTTACTCATGTAACCAAATACCACCTGTACCCCAATAACTTATGGAAAAATTCATTCATTCATTAAAATAAAAAATAAAATAGCAATATCTGGTGTTGTCAAGGGTGCAAGGAAATGGGCACTGGTATACACTGCTGAGCATGCAGACATCAGCACAACCTCTCCGCAGAACAGCTTGACACTGTGCATTCAAAGAGTTAAATGTGAACTGTAATTCACCCTCTGGAAATTGATTCTAAAAAGATAATTAAGGATGGGTACAAAAATTTAATCATAAGGATGCTCACTGCAGTACAATTTTTATTACAAATAAAAGCCAGAAATAATCTAAATCACCAGAGTATTAAATAAACTATGTAAACCAAAAAAAAAAAAAATTCATACAGACCCATAAAAGAGCCCAAATGGCCAACGCAATCCTAAGGAGAAAAAAACAAAAACAAAAACTGGAGGCCAGAGGCATCATGACTACAGGGCTGCAGTAACCAAAACAGCATGGTACCTGTACAAAAACAGACAGACCAATGGGACAGAATAGAGAAGGCAGAAATAAGACTGAACACCTACAACTATCTGATCTTCAAAAAACCTGACAACAAGCAATGGAGAAAGGGTTCTCTATTCAATAAATGGCACTGGGATAACTAGCTAGCTATACGCAGAAAACTGAAACTGGACTCCTTCTTTACATCACACACAAAAATCAACTCAAGGTGGATTAAAGACTTCAATGTAAAACCCAAAACTATAAAAAGCCTGGAAGAAAACCTAGGTAATACTATTCAGGACATAGACATGGGCACAGACTTCATGATGAAAACACCAAAAGTAACTGCAACAAAAGCAGAATTGACTAATGAGATCTAATTAAACTAAAAAGCTTCTGCACACCAAAAGAAACTATCAACAGAGTAAACAGATAACCTACAGAATGGGAGAAAAATTTTGCAAACTATGCACCTGACATATGTCCAGCATCTATAAGGAACTTAAAGAAATACACAACACACAAAAAAATAACCATTAAAAGCGGGCAGCAGACATGACACACTTTTCAAGAGAATCATACATGCAGCCAACAATTATTTAAAAATGCTCAATATCACTGATCATCAGAGAAATGCAAATCAAAACCACAATGAGATACTACCTCACACCAGTCAGAATGATTATTAAAAAGGCAGAAAATAACAGATGTTGGCAGGTTTGTGGAGAAAAATGCTTATAAACTGTTGGTGGGTGTGTAAATTGGTTCAACCATTGTGGAAGACAGTGTAGTGATTCCTCAAAGTCCTAAAGACAAAAATGCCATTTGACCCAGCAATCCCATTACTGAATATATACTGAAAGGAATATGGATCATTCTGTTATAAAGACACATGCATGCTTATGTTCATTGCAGCAGTACTTACAATAGCAAAGACATGGAGTCAACCTAAATGCCCATCAATAATAGAGTGAATAAAGAAAATGTGGTACCATGGAATACTATGCAGCCATGAAAAAGAATGAGATCATGTCCCATGCAGTGACATGGATGGAGCTGGAATCTGTTATCTTAAGGAAATTAATGCAGGAACATAAAACCAAATACTGCATATTCTCACTTACAAGTGGTAGCTAAATGATGAGAACGCATGGACACACAGAGGGAAACAACACAACAGGAGGCCTATTGGAGGGTGGGAGGTGGGAGAAGGAAGGGGATCAGGAAAATAACTCATGGGTACTAGGCTTAATACCTGGATGATGAAATAATATGTACAACAAACCCCAAGTCCCCATAACACAAGTTTACCTATGTAACAAATCTACACATGTATTCCTGAACTGAAAAGTTAAAAAAAAAAGAATATTTGTTTATACTCCTTCCCCTTCCCCTGTAAAATGCACGTAAATAAAATGCACAAATCTTATGTGTTCCATTAAGTGCCTGTATATAATACATAATTTATGTTATTTTGTTATACCCATATTATAATAGATTGTCTCCTTCTCTTCCTTCCCCCCCCCCCATCAATCCCTGCAGGACTTTTTCCCAAACAATTTTCTTTAAATTTCATATTCTGCTCACTCCTGTAGTTATTTTATGGTTAAAGTAAACAGTGAACTATTTTTAAATCACTACTTATTTTAACCGTGACCTAGCTTTAGGCTTCATCAGATTATAAACTTTAAGAAAATTGTCTGGGTACAAGTCCTCTGAGAAATACATATAGTAATTCAAGCATAAAGTTCTCTGACACTTGGAATTAGTTTACTAAACCTTTGGTACTACAATGGCTACATCTTTAATAGTATACATTGCTGCCTGTTTACTTTTCAAGAAAAAGTATGTCCCTCAAATTTCCTTGTTCAGTGCAGTGACTCACACCTGTAGCACTTTCCTAGCACTTTGGGAGGCTAAGGTGGAAGGATAACTTAAGGCCAGGAGTTTGAACCAGCCTGGGCAACAGGGCAGGACCCCATCTCTAAAACAACATTTTTTAAAATTAACCAGACATGGTACACATGCCTATAGTCCCAGCTATCCAGAAGGCTGAGGCAGGAGGACTGCCTGAGCCAAGGAGTTAGAGGCTGCAGTGAACAGTGATCACATATCTACACTCCAGCCTGGGTGACAGAGTGAGACCCTGTCTCAAAATCAAAACAAAACAAAACTTACTTTCCTTGTTCACATTTTCTTTTGTGGAAAAACATAAAAAGAGAATTATGTTGCCATAATTATGAGAATTTTATTAACTTGAAGTAACAACATTTGGCCAGGCACAGTGGCTCACACCCTTAATCCTAGCACTTTGGGAGGCCAAGGTGGGCAGATCACCTGAGGTCAGGAGCTCAAGACGAGCCTGGCCAACATGGTGAAACCCTATCTCTACTAAAAATACAAAAATTAGCTGAGCATGGTGGCTGGAAGGAATCCCTGTAATCCCAGCTACTCAGGAGGCTGATTCTGAAGAATCGCTTGAATTGAGGTGGCAGTGAGCCAAGATCGCGCCACTGCACTCCAGTCTGGGCAACAGAGTGAGACTTCATCTCAAAATTAAAAAAGAAATAACAACATTTAAGGAAGAATTATATTAGCCTTTGTGAAAACAAAAAATGTTCTGACAGTGCTTGGCTAATTCCTCCTTAAATTTTATAAACCACATTCACAGAGATCTTAAAAGCATCACATGCCCTGCAATTTAGTAGACTATTCTCTGATGGATGTGGTCCATTTTAAGATTTCTGTACACTTTATCCAAAGCTTTTTGTTTTATTCAAGACAGGGTCTGGCTCTGTCACCTAGGCTGGAGTGCAGTGGTGTAATCTCAGCTCACTGCAACTTCCACTTTGTGGCTTTAAGTGATCCTCCCACCTGAACCTCCCAGGTAGCTGGGACTACAGGCTGGTGCCACCAAGCCTGGCTAAATTTTATATTTTTTATAGAGATGGGGTTTCACCTTGTTGCCCAAGCTAGTCGCAAACTCCTGAGCTCAAGCGATCCACTTGTCTTGGCCTCCCAAAGAGCCGTGGTTACAGATGTGAGCCACAGCACCTCCCGATCTTGAGCTTTGAAAAACACATTTAAATGGACCTTCACTGAGATACGCAGCAATTTCTCTATAGTCAGCCACAATGAAGAAAAAATTAGGAACTTCACAATCTTTTAAATATATACTTCAGAGATGGACACAATACTGACTTAATCAGAAGCCATCAGAGGTCACTAATAAATGAAGCAATTTGCATATGTGAATTTCACAAGTTTCATATTTGATACCAAGAACAAAACGTTCTCAGAATTTCACATTAAAAATACCAGTGTTCAAAGTGCTCATAGTATAAGCTAAGTATCTAAAATCTTTGAAAACACAACATACTATGAAAACAATATGTGTACATGTACATACGTGTGTGTGTGTGTGTGCACGCGCACGCATGGGCATATATATAAATTTATTAAGTACTTTTCTGGCATTCTGTGAAACTTAGCCAGAATTTAATTTTTATTTCTCAACATGCTGAGTGGGTATTATTGATCATAATTGTGATCTATTATATTGTAGCAGGAAAGGATTTAAGAGTTAAATCATAGAAATAAAATATGAATTTTGGAGAAAAACAAAACTGGGGAAGAGAGGTACTACGGAGAAGTTACATTCTATGGCCACAGAAGTGGAATGAGCAAAATAACAAGGATTTGACCAGGTGGGATTAGAATTTCACTAAAGTCCTCACATTGCATATATTATTCAGGGTTGCATTGACAGTGAAGTTCCCTTCCCAAGCAATAAGGAAACCATATACAACCACAGTAAACAATGATTAGAAAAAGAACCCCTAGGAAGAATGACATCAGCAAAATAGTGACTAAGAATGGCCAGGCGTGGTGGCTCATGCCTGTAATCCCAACACTTTGGAAGGCCGAGGCAGGTGGATTACAAAGTCAAGAGATCGAGACCATCCTGGCCAACATGGTGAAGCCCCGTTTCTACTAAAAATACAAAAAAAAGAAAAATTAGCTGGATGTGGTGGTATACTTCTATAGTCCCAGCTACTCAGCAGGCTGAGGCAGGAGAATCGTTTGAACCCAGGAGGTGGAGGTTGCAGTGAGCCAAGATTGCACCACTGCACTCCAGCCTGGCAACTAAGTGAGACTCCGTCTCAAAAAAGAAAAAAAAAAAAAAAAAGCTTCAGGCCCTCATACGCCTTAATAAGCATTAAAGAAGCAACTGTACACTGGCTAAATAACTTTACAGGAACTCTGGAAAACAGTCAAAGGTCTATAGAAACCAAGTAAACAATACATTCAGAACAGTAGGACATGTCGTGGCATTTTTGCTAACCCTTGCTCCACCCCTCCCCAGCCATTGTCTTGGTTTGGAGGAGATGGCAGTTCCCAATTCCACCTGTATTCGTCCATTCTCATGCTGCTATGAAGAAACATCCAAGACTGGGTAATTTATAAAGGACAGAGGTTTAGTTACCTCACAGTTCTGCATAGCTGGGGAGACCTCAGGAACCTTACAGTTATGGCAAAAAGCAAAGGAGAAGCAGACACCTTCTTTACAGGGCAGGAGGACAGAGTGAGTGCCAACAGGGGAAATGCCAGATGCTTATAAAACCATCAAATCTTGTGAGAACTCACTATCGTGAGAACAGCATAGGGAAAACTGCCCCAATTATTCAATTACCACCTCTTGGTCCCACCCTTGACACATGGGGATTATTACAATTCAAGGTGAGATTTGGGTGGGGACACAGCCAACTCATATGACCATCCCTTGAACCAGAAGGAACAAGGCTGACCTAATTTGTAACATTCTAACTTGTCTGGAGGCTGCCTGAATAATTGATCCCTTATTCACCTAACTCAGATCTCAGCTGGGAGATAAGCATGGCTTTAATCTCAGATGAGGAGAAGCAGTAGTCATGGCTCAGGAAAGCCACAGAGAGACTGCCCCTACAGATGCCTGGGGCAAAAGATTATAGGTGGAGACATATGACAGACCATTAAGACCCCACAAAGATCTCTTGGGAAATTTAAGACAATTAAAAGCAGTCATCTATACAGAGATTCAAAAAAACCACAAACAGGCCCAGGCAAGATGCATGCTCAAGTAAAGACCTAAGAAGATCTTTAGCTTTCTCTTTGATGTGATCTCAAAATTCAGAAGCAAGGCCAAGATAATTAGGAAAGGACTTCCATGGCAAAGAGCCAGTCTGCAGAGAATGAGAGAAGTCACTGGGTCTCTTTTTTTTTTTTCAAATCCCCAACATACTCATTGTAAATTTAAAATCCCAAAATCACAATGTATAAAAAGAAACAGGGAAACATGGAACATTCAGTAATAATAATAAATTAGCAGAAACTCTCCCTGAAAAAATACAGGCATGATACTTACTAGAAAAAGATTTTCAAACAATCGTTTTAAATATGTTCAAACAGTAAAGAACAACATGGACAGAGACCTAAAGGAAATCGGATAAACTGTATGAACAAAGGAGAATATCAACAGAGATAGAAATCATTAAAAGAACCAACCAGAAATTCTGGAAATGAAAAATATAATGGGCATATTGGGATAATCAAACTTAAAAATTCACTAGAGGGATTCAACAGCATACTTGGACAGAAGAAAGAATAAACAAGCTTAAAGATAACTTGTTTGAAATTATCAAGTCTGAGGAGCAAAAAGAATAAAAAAAGTGAACAGAGCTTAAGAGACTTACAAGACACTATCAAGCAGGACAATGTATGCATTATGAAGATCCCAGAAGGTGAAGACAATATGAAAAATGTAGGGAACTTATTTGAAATATAATGGCCAAAAACTTCCCCAATTTGAGGATAGAAATAGACATATAAACTCAAGAAGCTCAACAAACTCTTAACTATAATAAACCCAAAGAGACACACAAGACACATTACAATCAAACTGCTGAAAGTCAAAGACAAAGAGCCAATCTTGAGAACTACAAGAGAAAAAATGACTCATCACATACAAGGGAGCCTAATAAGATTATCAGCAGATTTCTCAGTATGAATCTTGCAAGCTAAAATAGAATGGGAAGGTATATTCAAGAACATCAACTGGGCCAGGCGTGGTGGCTCACACTTGTAATCCCAGCACTTTGGGAGGCTGAGGCAGGTGGATTACTTGAGGTCAGGAGTTCAAGACCAGCCTGGCCAACATGGTGAAACCCCATCTCTACTAAAAATACAAAATATTAGCCAGGAATGGTGACACACACCTGTAATCCCAGCTGCTCAGGAGGCTGAGGCAGGAGAATCACTGCAACCGGGGAGGCAGAGGTTGCAGTGAGCTGAAATTGTACCACTGTACTCCAGCCTGGAAGACAGAGCAAGACTCCGTCTCAAAAAAAAAAAAAAAAAAATTCAATGAAGAATAGTATCTAGCAAAACTGCCCTTCAAATATGAAGAAATTAAGATATTCCCAGATAAAACATGTATAGTCAACACCACTAGATGTTTACTACAAGAAATGCTAAAGAGAATCCTTCAGATTAAAACAAAAAGATACTAGACAGCTATACAAAATCACATGAAAGTATAAAGTTCCCCATTAAAGGTATACATATGGGCAACTATAGAATCCTGTGTTATTGTAATTCCAGTGCATAAATCCACTTTTAATTCTTGTATAGAATCTATAAAATTACACAAAAAAACTATAAATCTAAATTAATGGGTATACAATATATAAATTAATTTTAACAACAATAACAAAAGGAGGAAGTGTAAAGGAGAATTTTTGCATGATAATAAAGACTAGTTGTTTTCAGTGTAACATAAATTGCATAAATTTGAAATCTGTTATGTAATCACAATGTTAGCCACCAAGAAAAAGATTTATTTAGTGTACACAAAAGAAAATGAAAAGGAAATCAAAGTATGGCACTATAAAAAAAAAAATCAGTGGAATACAAAGGGAAGGCAGTAAGAGAAGAAATGAGGGACCAAAAAGCCACAAGACGTACAGAAAACAGTTGACAAAACAGCAACAGTACATCCTTCCTCATCAATAATTACTTTAAATATGAATAATTCAACTCACTAGTCAAAAGACATATTGACTGAATGGATTTTTAAAAACAAAATCTAACAATCTGCTGCACACAGGAGACTCATTTTAGATCCAACACATAAGCTGAAATAGGATGGAAAACATATTTCATGTCAATAGTAACCACAAGAGAGCAGGGGTACCTATAATAATATCAGATAAAATAGATTTTCAATGAAAAAATTGTCACAAGAGACTAGAAAGGATAATATGGAAAGATTTAACAAGTCAATTCACCAAGATATAATGATTATAAATATGTATGCACCAAACATCAGCACTCCTAAATATATGAAGCAAACATTAACAGAATTGAAGAAAGAAATAGCAACACAGTAATATTAGGAGACTTCAATAACTTGCTTTCAATAATGGATAGGACAACCAGACAGAAGATCAGTAAGGACAACAGAAGACTGGAACAACACTGTAGACGAACTGGATGGAATAGACTCATACAGAACTCTCCACTCAATTCCTATAAAAATCTCAATGTATCTTTGCAGAAGCAGAAAAAAAATACCCATCCTTAAAATTAATATCAAAGGACCTTGAAAAGCCAAAACAATCTTGAAAACAAACAATAAAGTTGAAGAACTCACACTTTCTAACTTCAAAATTTGCTACAAAATACAGTAATCAAAATATGATACTAGCATAAAGACAGACATACAGAACCATAGAACAGAATAAAGAACCTAAATAAACCTTTGTGTATGTGGATAAATGATTTCTGACAAGGGTACCAAGATGATTTAATGGAGGAGGAAGACATTCTTTTCATCAAATGTAGCTGGGAAAACTGGATGTCCGTACGCAAAAGTATGAAGTTAGACTCTTACTGTAGGGAACCAGCCCTACATCACCTGTGGGTACCCCATGTTCGGTGGTGACAAAGGAATGAGTGAAAGACAGATTCAGAGAGACGGTGGGACCAGGGGGCCATCCCTCATTACTTTGGAGGAGACAGTGAAGGGCCGGAGCTCTGATCATCCACACTATTTATTGGTTACAATCACTTTGATCTACAGGGTAGGGATAGAGTGATGGTGGGGAAGGTGATGGCAGAGTGAATCAGTGAGCCAGAACTGTTGTGTCATTCTAAGGATTGATAACAGTGGCAGTTTGAGAGTTTCAAAAACAAGAACATGTGGTTATCTTTAGCTTATTATCTATGTACAGCTGATGGAACGTGGGCCTTACAAGTTGCCTACAAGTCTGGGTATGTCATAGTGCTATGAAGGGGTTTTACGTCCTTCAGCACAATGTTTATGGTAACAGAGCCTAGGTCACCCTGCACTGGAACATGAGGCATGGAGAGGCTTTCCTCCTCAGAGGCCTCCCTTGGCCTTCCGCAGTTTGTTGTTCCTTGTTTATATGTTACTCATAACCAATTTATGTAGGCACTCTGTAAGTCCTTCTCCTTTGCTGCTTTTTCCAACACTTACCTTACACCATATACAAAAATCAACTAAAAATGTATCAAAGATCTACATACAGGTCTAAAACCTTAATTCTCTTGGAAGAAAACATAGGAGAAAACGTTGTAACACTGGATTTGGCAATGATTTCACAGGTAAGACACCAAAAGTACAGGCAATAAAAACAATTTTTAAAAAGATAGTTCATTAAAATTATTGTTTGGACTTCATTAAAATTATTGTTTGTCCATCAGAGGATACTATCAATAGAGTAAAAAGGCAACCCACATGACAGGAGAAAATACAGTTGGCCCTCTGTATCCATGGGTTCCTCATCTATGGATTCCACCAACAGATTGAAAACATTTGGAAAAGAACTGTACTAAACATGTAAAGACTTTTTTTCTTGTAAATTATTCCCTAAATAATACAACATTACAATGATTTATAAAACAATTACATTATATTAGGTATTATAAGTAATATAGAAATTAAAGTATATGTGAGGACGAATATAGATTATATGCAAATACTAGGCATTTTGTATCAGGGACATAAACATCTGCAGATTTTAGTATCTGTAGGGGGTCCAGGAACCAACTCCCACGAATACTAAGGGACAACTGTATTTCATGGTAAGTGACAACCAGACTATAGAAAGAACTACAACCCAAAAGCAAAAAAAAAATTTAATGTACAAAAGACTTCCAAGATATACAAATGGACAATAAGTACATGAAATGATGTTCAATATAACTAATTGATAGGAAAATGCAGATCAAACCACAATGAGAGACTACTTTTACATACATTAGGATGCTATTATTATTTGATTTAGCCGAAAGGCTGAGAAGCAATAAGATAGCCATTATCAAAAAACAGAAAGCAAAAAGTGTTAGTAAGGATGTGGAGAAACTAGAATATCTGTACATTGCTGGTGGGAATATAAAATGGTGTGACCTCTGTGGAAAACAGTATGGTAGTTCTTCAAAAAATTAAACATAAAACCATTATATAATCCAGCAATTTTACTTCTGGTATCCACCCAAAAGAACAGAAAGCAGGGACATGAAGAGATATTTTTACACCCATGTTCATTGCAACATTAGTCACAATAGCCAAAAGGTGGAAACAACCAAAATGGCCATTGACAGATGAATGTATACACGAAAGGTGTAATACATAAAATGAAATATTATTCAGCCCTAAAAAGGAAATTAAATTCTGATACCTGCTACAGCATGGATGAACTGCACAGACATTATGCTAAGTGAAATGAGGCTCTAAAGAACAAATATTGTATAACTCCAATGATATGAAGTACCTGGAATAGTCAAATTCTTAGAGACACAAAGTAGAACAGCAGTTATCAGGGGCTTAAGAAAGTAAGAAATGGGAAATTGTTAATGAGTATAGAATTTCAGTTTGAGATACTTAAAAAGTTCTGGAGAGTAGTGATGGTTACATGACATGTGAGTGTGCCTAATGCCACTAAAGTATACACTTAAAAAATAGTTAAAGTGGTAAATTTTATGTTACATTTTACCACAATAAAAAATAAAGGAAAGAGAAAAAGAAATGAAACCACTAGTGGTCTAGGTACCTCTTGGAAACATTCTAGAAAAAAGTTGTGCTAATGACAAAAACTGAAGGAAAGAACTGAATTCTCCTTTAACCTTTAATAGGTAAATTTAGAGGTTATCTTGGGGCTACATGTTTGAATGAGTTTCTAGGTATGTGGCATACCTCTTATTTCTTCCTACTGACTTCGCTCATAGTCAAGGGTAATAAATCATGTAGTTACATATCTACATTGTCTTGTTCGTACTACTCATTGGCATACTATCTGAAAAAAACTTACATTTACTAATTTTTCTTTTTTTGAGATGAAGTCTCACTCTGTCACCCAGGCAAGAGTGCAGAGGTGTGATCTCAGCTCACCACAACCTCTGCCTCCCGGATTCAAGTGATTCTCCTGCCTCAGCCTCCAGAGTAGCTGGGATTACACGCCACCACACCTAGCTAATTTTTGTATTTTTAATAGAGACAGGGTTTCGCCATGTTGCCCAAGCTGGTCTTGAACTCCTGACCTGAAGTGATCTGCCCACCTTGACCTCCCAAACTGCTGGGATTACAGTCATAAGCCACCAAGCCCAGCCACAGAAATCTTATATTTAGAAATGGCAGAAACTCATTCTTTTAATGTGGAATTATGGTACATATAATAACCTGCTACACTTCCTGTTTTTACTATCACCCAAAGAGAAGAGTGATATACATAGAATAGGGAGTGTGTGCACAGTATTTACATGTTGACACATTAGTAGAGCACTAGTGTGTAACCTCTGAAAATGATAAAGTAGCAATTTTTGAGTTCACTAATACTTCTATCATAAGCTTATCAATTTACTTGATGGATTACAGTATCTTCAAGTATTGGTTGAGATGGAATAATTGATAAATTGTTCTCATATTCTTTCCTCTAAAACAACGATTTTTTAAAAATATTTTAAATATATCAACATACTTTATCTCAGTATTTATGATCTATTTACTTTCTGAAAGATTTGGGGCATTTCATAAAAGTATTTTATATATCATATCTGAAATAAATTATATATACAGCAAAAGTCAATTAAAAGTTGCAGGCCAGGCATGGTGACTTATGTCTGTAATCCTAGTGATTTGGGAGGCTAAGGCAAAAAGATGACTTGAGCCCAGTAGTTGAGCAACATAACAAGACCCTGTCTGTACAAAAATAAAAATTTTAAAAAATTATCCAGGCGTGGCCAGGCGTGGTGGCTCACGCCTGTAATCCCAGGACTTTGGGAGGCCAAGGCGGGCAGATCATGAGGTCAAGAGATCGAGGCCATCCTGGCCAACACGGTGAAACCCTGTCTCTACTAAAAATACAAAAAAATTAGCCAGGCATGGTGGCACACGCCTGTAGTCCCAGCTACTTGGGAGGCTGAGGTGGAAGAATCACTTGAACCCAGGAGGTGGAGGTTACAGTGAGCCGAGATTGCACCACTGCACTCTAGCCTGGTGACAGAGCAAAACTCCGTATCAAAAAAAAAATTATCCAGGCATGGTGGTGCATGCCTGTAGTTCCAGCTACTTGGGAAGCTGAGGCAAGATCACTCAAACCCAGGAATTCAAGCTATAATTGTGCTATGAGCTGTAACCGTGCCACTGTTCTCCAGCCTAGGTGACAGAGCACAACCCTATTTCAAGAAAAAAAAAGATCCAGAGTAAGTGATGTTGAATATCAGGCTGTTATATACAAGTTAAAACTCAGTTTAGCTCTGAATTTGGGAAGGCAAAGGTGAAAAAGTGAATAGGTTTACTTTGAGAAGCATCATGATACAACAGAAAGAATGCAATATTCTAGGCAAACTGTCTCAGTCATTTTGTTCCACTACCTCCTCACTGCTATACACCTCTAAAACTGTTTCCTCATCTCTAAAATGAGAATAATTATGTTTAATCTAGTAATACTATATGATTATTATTTCCAATTAGGTAATGGGAAACCATTCTGTTCTAAAACATGATTGTTATTATTATTATTTATTTAATTTTTTAACATATGCAAATAGTAAATTTATCTGAATGGAAACTTTTTTCAGCACTTTGTATTCACACTCAAGAATGTCTGTGCAGGCCAGGTACAGTAGGTCACACCTATAATCCCAGCACTTTGGGATGTCAAGGCTAGTGGATCACTTGAGGCCAGGAGTTCAAGACCATCCTGGCCAAAATGGTGAAATCCTGTCTCTATAAAAATACAAAAATTAGCCTGGCGTGGTGGTGCATGCCTGTAGTCCCAGCTACTTGGGAAGCTAGGGTGGGAGTATCACCTGAGTCTGGGAGGTCGAGGCTGCACTGAGCCTTGATTGTACCACTACACTCCAGCCCAGATGACAGAGTGAGATCTTGTCTCAACAACAACAACAAAAAATTTATGTAAAAAAAAAAAAAAATCACACACTGGGGTTTGTCGAAGGGGGGAAATAGGGGAGGGACAGCGGGGAGTGGGGAGTTGGGGAGAGATAGCATGGGGAGAAATGCCAGATATAGGTGATGGAGAGGAAGGCAGCAAATCACACTGCCATGTGTATACCTATGGAACAATCTTGCATGTTCTTCACATGCACCCCAAAACCTAAAATGCAATTTAAAAAAAAGTGATAATAAAGACGATGAGCCACTCCAAAAAAAAAATAGCTTTGAGATATGATTCACACACCATAAATACATCTTTTGAAAATGTACAATTCAGTGATTTTTAGTATATAGTGGTCACTCAGTATATGCAGGGGATTGGTTCCAGGACCCTCATGTATACCAAAATCTGTGCATACTTAAGTCCCACCGCCAGCCCTGTGGAACTTACATATATGAAAAGTCCACACTCCGCAGATGTGGGTTTCACATCCTGGGAATACTGTAGCTTCAATCTGCATTTAGTTGAAAAATGTCCACATATAAGTTGATCTGTGCAGTTCAAATCCATGTTATTCAAGAGTCAACTGTACTTACAGAATTATGTAACCATTGCTGCTATTAAATTTCAGAACGTTTTCATCCTAAAAATGGGAGACTCCTGTTCCCATCAGTAGTCACTCACCATTTCCTTCAAGCTCTCCCCACCCAGCCCTAGAAAACCACCAGTCTATTTTCTGATTCTATGGATTTACCTATTCAGGATATTTCATATATGACAAATTAAACACTACATGTTTTTTGTGTCTGGCTTTTTTTTTTAACCTAGTAAAACGTTTTCAAGGTGCATCCATATTATAGCATATATTAGTACTTAATGTTTTTTTCATGACCAGATAATATTCCATTATATGGACATAAAACATTTTGTTTATCCATTTGGCAGTTCATGAGCATTCTGGTTGCTTTATGTTTTGGCTATTGTTAATAATGCTGCTATGAACATCTATGAACCATGTTTTTTTCATGTATGTTTTCAGTTCTTTTTGGAGTGGAATTGCTGGGTCATGTGGTAATGCTGTGTTTAACACTGAAGAACTACTCAACTTTTCCAAGGAGACTGCTTCTTTTTATATTTCCATCCACAATGTGTGAGAGTGCTAATCCTTAGTTCATCTCTAATTTCCATATTAAAGCTGACGATTATTCATCACTAATAAATGCTTTTTATTAAAATCAAAAAAAAAACTGAAAAGTAGCTCAGCGTGGTGGCTCATGCCTGTAATACCAGCACTTTGGGAGGCCAAAGCAGGCAGATCATCTGAAGTCAAGAATTCAAGACCAGCCTGGCCAACATGGTGAAACCCCATCTCTACTAAAAATACACAAAAAATTAGCTAGGCGTGGTGGCATGTGCCTGTAGTCCCAGCTACTTAGGAGGCTGAGGGAGGGAGAACTGCTTGAACCCAGGAGGCAGAGGCTGCACTGAGCTGAGATCGTGCCACTGCACTCCACACTCCAGCCTGGGTAACAGAGCAAAACACTGTTAAAAAAAAAAAAAAAAAAAAAAAAAAACTGAAAAGCAAGCTGGGTGCAGTAGTGCATGCTTATAGTCTCAGCTCCTCTAGAGGCTGAGATGGGAAACTGTTTGAGCCCAGGAGTTTTAGGCCAGTGTGGTCAACCTAGCAAGACCCAATCTCTACAAAAAAAAAATGTTTTTTAACTGAAAAACAAACTAAACATGTCTTAGAGTTTTGATTCTAGCCACATAGATGTTTCTTATAACTCTTCTTTGTAAGCTGAAAGAATTGTATTAAATCATAATTCACTAAAGACATTTCTGTGGAAAGGTGAAATGACAAGTTCTAAGAACATTCCTTTCTGATGGTTTGCTTAACACAGAAGTTAAAAAGTTAGTTAGCTTATCTATCAACTTGTCTCTCATATGAACCAAAAGCCTCAAGCCAACCTTTGCCAACTGCTAGACTATAGTCAGTTTGAAACCGCATTTTCTACAAAAAATGTCAAGGACCGAACTCTGCAGTGTTGATGAAAAGGAAACCTATATATGATACCAAATATGCAAGAAGCAGAGTTCAATTTCACAGTGTTCAGTAGTGAAACTTGAATAGCTGGTCAACTTACTCAGGAAAGCGTTTCCTGCCGCATATGGTGCTTGCTTATAGCATGCTTATAAGCAAAAGCCTTCAATAATAGGAATAGAGAGAGAGAAGAGTTAATAATAAAGCATCCTGTGGAACTAGTTTTGTTAGTACATTAAAAAACTCTAGTGGAAAAACACTTCATAGAGAAATAAGAACTAAATTATAATCCCAACTCTGCTACTAAGTGACTTTGGACAAAACACTCAACCCATATGAGCCTCAGCTTGTTAATCTGTAAAATAAAAGAATTTCAGATTAGGAAGTTTTAAGGTTTCTTCCATCCCTAAAACATTATACTTCTGGCATGTAATTATTATTAAACCAAATCAGAAACTTCACAAGAGACCATTAGTAACACAGATGAAACCTAACATAATAAACTGTGAGATGATCACTTATTAAAATTTAAAAATCTGTATTAAGTGAGCAACAGATCAAAATCCAGTTTATAGCAAAGCAAAGCTTAACTTGTCTACTGAATTTACTTACAAAAGTCTGTGTACATTTAAAGGAAAGTGACCTGATATCACCCAACATTAGGTAACAGCAAAAGGGTGTGGCTCCGAAAATGCACTTAATCATATGTAGAAATCAGTAAGGGACTGGGGAAAACCCTTTTGTTGCTGTAAAATTACTACAAGAATTAACATGTAGCTTCATTCAGTCAAGGCTCAGCACAATTTCAATACATTTAAAAAAAATGAAGATCAGTCTTCCTTGGAACCACAACTTCCTATTATTTAACAAAATCACCTCCTCCCATAATAGGAAACAAACAAAGCAAAACCACCAATTCTACAGTGTTTATCTAGAAGCTTAAAATTTCATAAGCTTTTGGTCCAATAATTCTATTTCTATAGTTCTATACCAAGGAAATAATCCTACAAGCAGAAAAAAAAAAAATCATGCCTAAGAATAGCTATCATAGGGTTATTTATGAAAAAGAAGAAATTGGAAACAATATAAATATAACCAAAAAAGGAATGGTTAAATAAAGCTATAGTATTTAATGGAATAAAATTCAGCCATTAAAAACAGACTATGTAGAAACTGAAAAGTTATGAAGTGTTGTGAGGCCAAAAAAAGAAAGAAAAAGAAAAGATAGAGAATTATATATACAATAGAATTCAAACTGTGTTTAAATAAAACATATATGTGGAGAAAAAGACTGGAAACTAATTCATGTTAACCATAGTTTTATATGATTGATAGGACTATGGGTAAATTTTCATACTTTTCTGTTTTCCAAATTTTATTTAATGATTATGTTTTATTTCAAATAATGTTTAAAAATTGAATATAAATTATTTTATAAATCTTCAAAATATCCCTCTAAGGTACACAGAGTATAAGTCAAGGTTACTTAGCATGGAAACCTTGTAAATGCCTGGAAGTCTTTTTTTTAAATTTTTTTTGAGACAGAGTTTCAGTCTTATTGCCCGTGCTGGAGTGCAATAGCACGATCTCGGCTCACTGCAACCTCTGCCTCCCAGGTTCAAGCGATTCTTCTGCCTCAGCCTACCAAGTATAGCTGGGATTTCAAGCATGTGCCACCACGCCTGGCTAATTTTTTTGTATTTTTAGTAGAGATGGGGTTTCACCATGTTGGCCAAGCTAGTCTCGAACTCCTGAA
Source organism: Cheracebus regulus (assembly GCA_963574635.1). NCBI lineage: Eukaryota > Metazoa > Chordata > Mammalia > Primates > Pitheciidae > Cheracebus > Cheracebus regulus. Next base: position 101,240 of record CAUYQU010019733.1, read on the forward strand.
CCTCAGATGATCCACCCGCCTCTGCCTCCCAAAGTGCTGGAATTATAGACGTGAGCCACCATGCCTGGCCACCCTTAAGTCTTTTTAAAATGCAATGGATTTTAAAGGAAATCCTCCAAAGGAAAATTTTTTGTTTTGTTTTTTTGAATCCTGGAAGATCCTTGAGAAGTTAATTCTATGATTCTTACTTTTTAAAATATAATTCCTAAAGTAAGAGAGGATTAAATCATGGATAGAAGACACTGCATAACATCAACAACAAGGCTGAACCACATGATACTTCTTAGGTATGCCATCAGCCTTCTAGCAACAAGTATATCTAGATATTAGGAAAATAAAATAATTTACCTAGGATCTCTGCCAGTTGATGAACAAGGCCAAAACCGAACTCATTTTCTCAATGACCATTCTCATGATATAGAAACTAGACGTTGGCATGGTAGTTTGTAAGCCAAGAGTTGAAGCTTATGTTTTCAAAATGACAGTGCTTAGTTTTCTTTTTAAATTCAAAGCTACCTAAAACCCCGGAACTTGCCAGCACACACACTCAAGCCCCAGGCACTATTAAATTACACATTCTTCTTGCTACCTGTTTTTCCAGGTGTTTTTTTTTTTCAATTTTGTATATATCAAGGTCTACAGGCACATATATACATACATGTGTTGCCCTTATTTTTTAGCCCTATACCTGTTTCCTTTGAGATGTGAGTACTTAAAATAGTACAAATGCAGACTTCTGAAAGGCTTCTCTTAGTAATAATTTTTAAGATATAACTTACAGAATAAATTTATTTTTTAAAATTATTTTCACCTATACTTTAAGAAAAATGCCTCCAATTATGATATGATTGTTTAAGTGCTATTACCCCTACTCTTTTTACCTTTCACTTTTCCATTTCAACTCTAAGGTTATCTTCAAATTTTTAAAAATGTCCCCAGTGTATTATTTTTCACATAACATCACTCATCTTTAGTCTTATCTTCACACATGATCCAGCTTCAAAAGCCCATAAAAATCTGTTTTTCTGTAACTGATAGGGATGGGGGTTGGAGGGGGAGTGCAAAATAAAGAAAGAATAACAAATGGGAAATAGATAAATTTCTTGCTAATACTTCTTTTCAGCTTCATAAAATGTTATGAAAGTCTTATAAAACCACAGTCTTCTCTATTTTATAAACCATCACCTCAGGCTACTATCAAATACTCAGTAAAACACCAAAATTAAGAAATATATGCTATATAATACCTTTCAGAACACACAGTATTTTAAAATCACACTGTAGAATCCAAATGACCCAGTTTGCAATTTTTCATTGGCGAAGCCTTCAGATGCTTACAAGTTTCAATTAACGTCTTTTCTTTGCCTTTTAATGCTTATTATTTCTTGACTAATTTTTATGAATATCGTATCAAAATTTTGATGATCAAGTCAGATAAGTATACAGTTCTCATATATCTACGGGCAATGCATTTTAAACTATTTTATTTTGTTTCACTATGTTTAAATACTTAAAAATAGTAAAGATACAAATGTTACTTTTTACTCTAATTAAACATTATTTTAATTATTTTTATTTGTTTATTTTCAGGAAATCAGAGATGGTGGTTCTCTCAGAATGATTCACTTTGGTCTGGTGTAAACAATAAGAACAAAAGAAACCTGCCTTTTTCATATCTAAACTTTTTCATGGCCTGATACAGACTTAAAATCTCCCTATGTGGATTCTTAACAAGGAGACAGTATGAATCATATGAATTAGTTGAGAGTTCTAAGTTGAGTGTTTTCAAAATAAAGTTTTATTATTTCAAAAATATACAGCATAACAGCAAAATGATCCTAAGTCTTCAGTCTACTTATTTTCAATAATGAAAACATTTTGAAAGTGTCTTAAATTGTACATTAATTAGGTGCTACAAAAATAGCATATTTAAACTTTGTTCTCCCAAGTACTTTAAAAGGGGGGCAGTAAGAGGCAAGCATAGTGGCTCATTCCTGTAGTCCCAGTGCTTTAGGAGGCGAAGGCTGAAGGATCACTTTAGCCCAGGAGTTCAAGACTAGCCTATGCAACATAGTGAAATGCTGTCTCTAGAAAAACTAGCCAGACATGGTGGTACATGCTTGTGAAGCTGAGGCAGGAGAACTATTTGAGCCCAGGAGTTCAAGGCTACAGTGAGCCATGATCACACCACTGCACTCTAACCTGGGCAACAGAGAATGACCCTGTCTCAAAAAAAAAAAAAAATTCCTCTTCTGCTCTTGTTTACATTATTAATTTACATTATAAATACAGTATTTATTATGCAAATGTTTCAGTCCAGACCCATTATTAGAACATAGTTCTCCATGGTTCTCTCAAATTACTGCTATGAGTAGTTTGCCGTGACTGCCCCTGGGAACACAGATACTGTTTCCCTCTGGAGCAAGGGGCAGACATATGAGATTTTAGTTCTTTAAGCTCAGAATGCCTCTCCTTTACACTGCCCACTCTGTGTGCTGCAGGTGTCATCTAGCCCTCTTAACATTGTTCTGTAGGAATAGAACTCAGAGAATCCATTAAAAAAAAAAAGAAAAGAAAAAATGCCAATACCCTGGCTACTATCATTTGTCTCTGACTCAGGAGTCTCATATCTTCTACCAGCATCCATCAAACTATAGTGTGGTAGCTTGTTTGCTAATAAGGAGGATAAAATCTCATACCCTTCACAGTTGACACCCATTCTTTAGCAGATAACCAATATTTCACAATTATAGACATCTATAATAATCAACATTGTTTACTACTATACAATTACATTATATAATTAAACCTTAGAGTTAAAAGTTAATAAGATTGGAGGCTTTTACACTTCAGATTTTTCTTTATACTTTCCATTTATCTGTACCTCTACCAGAGGATATGACCAAAAAAGATGAAACTAAAATTACATGTTTTTCATTTTGTTATTGCTCTGAAAAAATTTTAATAATATATAACATGTAAGACAAACTAAAAAGAGATATAGAGTTACCAGCAAATTTTCATTTTACTATTCCCATTCTTATCACATAGATAATCAAAAGTTACTAATTTTTAGAGAAAAATTGTATTAAAAAAATAGGATTTTGTCAAGATTGCAAAATTTTCTCCAGATTTTCTGGTAAATAATCATTAACCTAAAATACCTTTCCTATGAGATATTAAATATAAAATGTAGATATTGATACAGCTATGTTGTTCTACATAATGATAATAATAATGATAATGTTTGCCAGTTATCTGGGTGAAAATTAAACAAATCATTGTTCTTAAAGTACTCATTTTCCCCACTTCACATATCTCTAGAAAAATTAAATTTACAGAAAACCAAGTTTAGATAGTAGTAAGAATATATTATGATCTTTGATAATGTCCATGATTTATAAATGCTGTTATTTCCCAGATGTTGTGAATCTGAAAATGTTTATTAAACATTCCAGTAAATTGATATTCCTGCTTTGCTAGAACCTAAAAGGATTATGAAGGGGCTACCATAGCTCTAAAGAAGAGTGGTATGGGCAGGAACAGCTAGGTAGTATCTGTCCTGGCACTGACAGGTTCACAGTATCCTTCAGGAACAGACCCATGAGCATTTTCAACATTTTCCAGATTTCTCAGATCTGAAGTAATTTCCACAGTAACTTATATTAGCTATCACATGTGTCTTATTGCTGGAATAAATTTTGTTTGGAATGCTAATGTCTAAACATTTTTGCTTCATTAAAAGGCCATGTAAGCACATACATAACCTATGTAACCTTCACATTCTGCACATGTACCCCACTACTTAAGGTATAATAAAATAAATAAAAAATAATTTATAGGAGAAATAAAAGGATTTTAACATGGTATAAATATTAATGTTTAGGCTGATATGAACTTGAAAACATATAATAAAGGAGTCAGATACTTGCAGCTATTATTAATAAATTTGGATTTTCAATTTGTAATTTTTTTTAAAAGGCTATGTATCCAAAACTTGGTATTATGCTTTCTTCTTACTATCTTGAAATGTCTGTGAAGAGTTAAAATTATACCACTCTCTACTGCAAGTTTGATCAGAGCTACGACATGCATAGCCCTGTACTAGACACTGTACATAGGTATTCTCAATGAAAAGTCCCCCAAGAGGAGAGATCCAAGATGGCCGATTAGCAACAGCTCAGGAATGTAGCTCCCAGTGAAAGCGCAGAGAACGAGTGGACGCCGCACTTTACGACGAATTTTTGTAGCCCACAGACCGGGAGATTCCCGGCAGAGGAGCCACACGGGTCACCAGCGCGACTCGTGGGGCCGGCGCGGCTGTTTTGCCGGCGCACCAGCGCGGCGCTTCCTGGTGCGGAGTGTACGGGACGCACGGGCTCGGCTGGTCCCATCCCCACAAGGAAAACAGCAATTGGAAGCGCTGCAGACTGAGAGTCTCACAGCAAGCACAGCGAACCCGGGAAGGTCCGGCTCTGTGGAGAAGGGGCGTCCTCCAAAGGAAAACTAAGAAAC